>VZRX01007505.1:176290-247843 GCA_013398075.1 Notiomystis cincta
TTCTGTTGTGTCTTTTGGTGTTATGTAAACACCAAAAATTCGTGCTTCAATCTTAATCATACCTGTTTTAGTATTTCTGTCACTAATCTATGTGAGACCTCCCCCCTTTTACCAACACACGTGCCAGTGTGTTGCTATGGACTCTGAAACCTGTGACTGAACCCGCCTCTATAGGAAATGTCAGGATCTTTCCTGCAGCCAGGAAATCTTCTTGGATTTAGGGAGAAACCCAGGCTGGAGAAGTGGTGAGGCAATAGTGCAGAACTGCTGAGTCCCAAGCCTCATTTTGGATTTGAACTTGTGCAAGTGAATTCTCCGCTTGGCAGGTGCTTTTCCAGCTGGCCCTGATGAACTGGAAAGAAAGAAAGTGTTTTAAAGCTTGAGATAATGCAAATTAGTGGAGGGTAGCCAAGCTCTGTAGTGCAGCTGATGCCTTTTTGGGGCTGTCTAAAGACAGAGGCCAGACAAAACTAAGGAATAAAAAGCGGTTATATTTATTGAAGGGTCTTTAGGTACATTTCGGGCAGAAGAAGCCCCTCCCAGAGGCTACACCCAAAAAACCAGACAATGGACCCATTGTTTTCACACACAGGTTTTCACACTTTTATAAGTTTGATCCATTTGCATATTGGGGGTTAGTCCTCCAGTTACAGCTTCATGTCATGAAGTCATTTACCCCAAGTTTGCTCTCCCCCAACTCACTTTTGTTTACATTTCTTGGGGCCTGAGACAGTAAGATATCCTTGATTACCAGGCCTAGAGAGGAATTGTTGCATCTGACCAAAATGGGAAAGCTGTAGCTAATACTTTATATGGAGTTTAGAGTTATACACTAAAGAATTGCAGGATTACAAATANAGCCAAGCTCTGTAGTGCAGCTGATGCCTTTTTGGGGCTATCTAAAGACAGAGGCCAGACAAAACTAAGGGAATAAAAAGCGGTTATATTTATTGAAGGGTCTTTAGGTACATTTCGGGCAGAAGAAGCCCCTCCCAGAGGCTACACCCAAAAAACCAGACAATGGACCCATTGTTTTCACACACAGGTTTTCGCACTTTTATAAGTTTGATCCATTTGCATATTGGGGGTTAGTCCTCCAGTTACAGCTTCATGTCATGAAGTCATTTACCCCAAGTTTGCTCCCCCCAACTCACTTTTGTTTGCATTTCTTGGGGCCTGAGACAGTAAGATATCCTTGATTACCAGGCCTAGAGAGGAATTGTTGCATCTGACCAAAATGGGAAAGCTGTAGCTAATACTTTATATGGAGTTTAGAGTTATACACTAAAGAATTGCAGGATTACAAATATATGAAAAATATAAAAGCTAAAATCCTAAGGCACCAGAGCCACTGAGACACAACAAGAAATCTGCTAATTAGGCAAGAGCTCATCACAGATTGCCAGTTTGCTGCAAACCTCTGAGATTACACCATGTCTAAAAGGCTCAGGCAACCCCATTTTGCTGGCCTGATGTGAGCAGGGCTCTCTCACACGCTTTTGCTCTTAGGCATGATTTTTTTTTTTTTAAATTTAAACCTAATTATTTATTATTTATCTAAAACTTGTTGAGCTTTCTGCCCAAGACACAAGCAGAGCCATTGCTGCTTCCCCTGCCGAAAACTAATCTCAGTCTGTCTGAGATGTTGCCCTACTTTTGACACAGATGTCCACTCCAACCCCTACTAAAATCCATGCTTTAAAGCCATTTAGGTAGAAGAAGGTCATATGGAGCAGGCACGTTCCCTGTGTGCAGTGAGGGCAAGTATTTCCTATTCAATAGTACAGATAGGGGCACAACACAGAAAACAGCTATGTGTAGAGAACCTCTGAGAAGAAGTTTCTGTTCCTGGCTGAGGCAAAGGCAGGAGTACGAGGAAGAAACCTCAGGCAAANTGGCCTGGTGTTAGGAGGGCTCTCTCACACGCTTTTTCTCTTAGGCATGATTTTTTTTTTTTTTAAATTTAAACCTAATTATTTATTATTTATCTAAAACTTGTTGAGCTTTCTGCCCAAGACAGCAGCAGAGCCATTGCTGCTTCCCCTGCCGAAAACTAATCTCAGTCTGTCTGAGATGTTGCCCTACTTTTGACACAGATGTCCACTCCAACCCCTACTAAAATCCATGCTTTAAAGCCATTTAGGTAGAAGAAGGTCATATGGAGCAGGCACGTTCCCTGTGTGCAGTGAGGGCAAGTATTTCCTATTCAATAGTACAGATAGGGGCACAACACAGAAAACAGCTATGTGTAGAGAACCTCTGAGAAGAAGTTTCTGTTCCTGGCTGAGGCAAAGGCAGGAGTACGAGGAAGAAACCTCAGGCAAATTGAGTCCAGACTGACACAAAACTTCACCCATACAGTGGTGGGTGGTGTGCCAGAATATGTACTGGGAATCCCACCTGAACACACAGACCAGCATCCTCTACACGTGTCTGAACATGGGTGCAGTGAGGTGTGGATGCTGGATGAGCAAGAACTGTGAAAAGTAACTTCTTTCCTGAATAAAGAGTAATTTTCTTGTGCTTATTTTCACATTAGTCACAGTTACAAAAGCAGCAATAGCTTGTAAAAATATTCGGGGGGGGAAGGGCTGTATTTCTCATTTCCTCTCTCTCTGGGCACCTTTTTCTCTTTGTTTGCCAGTGTGTTTTTCAGCTGTCTCTCTGGTCTCCAGGCCATTAGGGTCTTCATGAACCTATGGCATTTGCATGTTTTCCAGGAGTTGTAGCCTATGTAACCATTTATTGTGCAGAAGTTGTTCTGTATTTTTGATCATTCTTGTCATTTCTTGGTCCATTTCCCCCAGATGCACTGCAGGGGAGCAGTCAGCCCTGCAGCCAGTTCTAGCTGTCAGCAGTCAGGAAGGCACTGGACAGATGTGCCCACAGGTGCATGTCTCTCCCATTTTGGGAAGCTGGTAAAGCTCTCATTTTTGGCCATGTGAGATCAGATGATGTAGAAGAATGAACTCTTGACCTGCTCCCCTGACTTAACAAGCCTGGGATGTTTCAAGAATTGTTTTCTCTGTGTAGCTGAGGAATCTTAGAGCTCAGCTTCTTGAGAGCATGGATGAGGCTGCTGTTGGTTACCAGGAATAGGGCTGAGGGCATTTGGAATAGTGGAAATGTGTGATAAGAAGGACAGGATTATGTAATGGTGAAGAAGAGGCTGCCTCCTGGGACAGAGGAGGAAGAAGGATAAATGGAGCATGCAGGAAGGTGATGTCAAGTGGTTCAGGGTCAGTGTCTCTAGGGTCACTTCAGAAAGACTTTAATTGTCTTTGTGCTGAGCAGTGGCCTGTATTTGTTGTGTAGCTGCTTTCCTCAGTGCTATTGACCCAAAAGTGTTAATCTTTTCCCTTTTGAAGTCAGTGAACATTTTGTTTACCGAAACAGTGATCAGGAAAAGTTACCAGATAAATCCACAGAGGTTGAATATTTACTTGGAGACTGGAAAAAAGAGCCAAAGTGCCCAACTTAACTGCAGACTAGTTATGGTCTTTTGAGTATGTTCAAATAACTGCATAAAGCAATCAAAATCTGGAGACAGTGAACACAGGTGCAATTGGTGGCACTGTTTTATATTAAAAGATTTTAATTTGCATTATAATTTTCCACTATTATGACCTTTGCTTAGCTGCTTCTCAACTTTTCCAAACTTTAACCATTAGGACTAAAGTCTTTTCAGTAAGTACTTCCATTAGTTTATATTTTTATATATGTAAAAGTTCCAGCCAGAATGTTTCTGTTGTTTCCAAGACATGGGTCAAAAAATGCATTGTTTTGCTCAAGGTAAAAAAATTATAATTTGGACGACCTGTTCTTTCAGAAGCCCTAATTCCCTCATGTTTTAAGAGGAGAGACTTGCAGTTTGCTGGCAGGTAGTCTTGAGTCAGAAAAAGTGCTGTGAAAATAGGCTCACCTGTATCTAGATATGAAATATTTGAAGAATCTCAGTTTGTATGTGCTCAGAAGAAATTTATGTAGCACCACAGATTCCATCCCTGCTGAACAAGTCTCACTGGGGTTGCAGGAGCTCGTCTGTAGCTGCCTCTAGGTTGAGCACCAAGGCAAGAAGAGAGTAGTGAGCCTTTTTTACCCAACTTAACTACCTGAAGGAAGTACCTAAAATAAAACCAGTTTCCTTCTGTTCTTTCTAGACAGTTGCTCCTCTAAGGCAGAAACTGCCCTCTGGAAGAGCATCTTTGTTCCAATAATTAGAGAAGACATCCTGGCAGTTCAGCCATTTAACCGAGGAGCCTTAGTTAGATGGGAATTTAGGTGGGAGGAATCCAGTCATTTCTCCAGCTCACAGTGCTGGTGTTTAGGTATGATAGGAAGTACAAGGGAGGAAAGGCAGAGTAGTGAAAATGGGGGAGGACATAAGGGTAATTGGTTGCAGCAGAGGGCAAGAAGGAGGAAGAATATAGTTTACTTTTTAATAGTGCTGCTTTTTCTGAGATTTGGGAAATTTGAGACATTTGGTTTTAAAACCATGTGGGCAACTGAAAGAGATGATGACTGGTTTGGTTGCAAAAAAGTGCCTGGCATATTGACCTTGCACGACCTGTTCTTTGCTAGTGGTAGAGAGGAAATTGGTGTCTGTACTGTGAATTTTATTTCACTTTCCAACAACCTTGAAGCCTTTGTCAATGTTATCTGACAGCACCTGACTATGGGTCTGTGAGATCTTTAGCAATGAATATTTGTAGAATATAGGAGATCATGTAATCTGTTCCTCAGATGACTTTTTGGGATTTGAGTTCCATGGATGTCATACTAGTCTTTGCTTCATTTAAGGTCTCTGAGTCTTTAGGGAGAGAATTATTTTGTACATACTGAATTTACATTTTTTCAGTGAATGACACTTTATGGCCAGCAGATGGTGGTAGAATACCAGGGTTTGGCATTTTACAAACCCCTGTTCATTTCAGAAGTTGAGACTGGCTCTGGTTGTATCTCTGCAGAAAAACTGCACTGTTCAGTTTAAGCCCTAATCGAGATAAAACAGTTCATAAATATATTAATGATATGTCATTAACTGGAAGGCAGTGATCTGTACTTTCAGGATCAAAACTAGTAATGGAACAGATAAACCAAATAATCTCAAGGACCATCACTCTCCCCCATGTCACACACACACAGATACATGTTCCCCACCTCCTGCTCCAAGACTTGGGGTGCAAACAAACCAACATTTTTTTTGTATGCCATCCCTGTGCTTAACTTCCTATCTACATTTAGAATTTAAAATCAACTTCACAGCAAAATTATTTTTTGTATATCATTTTGTAAGGATTTTTTGGAAGACATTTCTATTTGGTTATTTAAAATCCTTTTAAGTTGCATGGGCTCATTAGAGAGGTCATTTGAGCATGTCTTAAACTCTTCAAATGGACAAGTCTGGCTTCCCTAAAGTTATCAGTTTAATTCTGTTTTGTCTAAAGGTCTACCTCCTTCCTGTACACATGAATAAAGAGAAACTAGCATACAATTACTTAAGGAAAAAAGTTTCAATTGATTTAGAGCATAAGCAAGACACTTATTCTCTGACTTTATTGATGAATGTTAACAAAAGGTACTGTCCAAGCATAGCTTTCTGTGTCCAGCTGTGCTAGCTCCATAGGTTTGTGTCTTCTGCTTAACTGAATCACTGCATCACTCCTCCTAATAAAGTGTTTTTCTTCTTCAGGTCGATTGCCAAATGTTCCCCAAACTGTTTTAGGCATAATAATCTGAATTAGTTTAAACAGATCCAGAATTGGATCTGCTAACTGGGCACATTATGAATGAAACATATCAGTGGGTAACAGGAACACAGGACAGTGTGACAGTCCCGTTTCAAGTGGTGGTGTCCTGTGACTTGCTGATCTACAGTGCACATGGAGGCGCCTCACTGGTAATTCTTGCTTGCACTGTCCTGTCATCTGCAGCTCATTAAACACAGTTTCTCAGCTTTTGATGATGGCCAATCCATGATGTTCCTCTTACAAGAGTATTCACAAGAGCCAGCAGATCTTAGGTGCCTGAGATCCTCTGATATATCAAAGATGGGCAAGTCATGGCTCGCTCCCAGTGAAGAAAACTGCTTCTCTGGGAGCAGGGGCTTTCTACCTTGTGTGCTGTTGGTGTTGCTATTCTGTGGGCAAAATTGCCCTGTTTTTCTTAAAGTCTGAAAGAAATGAGTAGGAAATTGTATGCCATGATGACTGAGTTCACTGCTGGTGTTGGGAGAAGGTGAGAGGAATATGCAGCTCCTTGAAGGTGAGGTGTGAACTGATCTTGAGGATTGTTCACAGGTCTGCAGGTGGTTGACTTTTCCTGTCTTGGTCTGTTACAACTTGGCATTGAGACATCATAGCTGACCATTTCTGAGCTCAGTCTGTCCCAGGTGAGAAGGTAGCCTCTTTGTGTTTCACTTCACAGCACGTAGTCAGGCAGACCAGGACAGCTACATGTCTCAAGTCACACATGCTAACTTGCTGGCTTGCTGTGTATGGGATGGACTAAGCTTTGTCATTGTCCTCTTAGCAGATAATTGCATGGGTTGTTAACTCCTGCTCTTAGAAACTGTAGAGACTCTTCATCATACCTGACTTTATTTTGCTTCCCTGTTCAGACTGGAGAACTGCTTTGATGGTCATTTGGCTGTGCTTTGAGTCCTCAGCTTTGCTGACATCCCTCCCACTACTGTTTTTCTGGTTTTCACTCATGAATGAGACAGCTGCTGTCTTGATGAGGCTAACCTGGATGTCCAGAAAGGTCCCATTACATTTCAAAACTGTTCAAGTGCTTTTTGTTCAGTCTCATCTCACTAGATACAATAGGGGTGAGATTAGTGTCAGCTTAAGCCGCGGTGCACTTGGATTCAGGATCTGTGCTTGATGTTTTGTGTGGGCTGGAAGACTTTCATAAAGGATAGGTGTAACTAAAGGCACCACCTACACTCATTATCATGCTAAAAATTCAGCTTTATACAATACATGTCCTCTTATCTTTGCAAGCAGAAATGTGGAATGATGGGTGTGTTTTAATCAACCCAAAAGAACTTTTTTTAAGAAGAGAACTTGCTTTTTGGAATAAGTTACATAGGATTTACCAGTGAAAATACAGAATATAACCTTGTAGCCCTTCTTTGGGAAAGCAGTCTAATGAAGTTCCGTTAGGGTTACAGGTTTTCCGTGTTTAAAGACTTGATGCATAGTAACTAATATCTGCCTATCCACTAATTAAAAATATGTATTAGAAATGTGGTTCACCTTGGTTTCCAGGATTTGGAAAAACATACTGAGATACATGATCAATCCTGAGACACCCTGAAATTCTTCAGTTCCTGGTAAGTTCAAAGGCTGTTATGGTACCCAGCAACCCTTGGATGGAAGTGTGGAAAAACACCGAGGAAAAAGGAAATGTTTTTTCCTTTGTGAAACCTTGTCTGCATTTCAGACAAGCCAAGCTGGACAGAGTAAAGCTTCTTACACAGCAATGGGGAAAGGGCATGGTGCTGAAGGATAGGTAGGAAGTATTACACATCTGTAGTCATTGACTTCAATGAAATGTAGTAGTTTCCATCAGGGGAGGTTATTCTCCATGTTTTCCCAAGCTTCCTTCTGAAAACTAGTACTTGGGCTTCTGGGGAGCTTTGTAAATTAAAAATCTGCACTGCCACAGTGCTCATTAAACAGTTTGGTTGATATTTGTGTACTGGACACAGAAAGAATCAGCCTGAGTTCAGAATTGCTTTCTTTTTGCAGCCAAATTGTGCATCTCTCCCATGAAGACACTTTGATTACTTTCTAGTTATTTTTTCTTGTATTCCAGCCAACCCTGCTGAACAATCCCTCAGAGCTCACTATAACTTAGCTCTGTTTTACACTGTGGGTCTGTATTTCAAATGCAACCAATGTTATTTGAGAATTTGCATGCATCAGTCCACTGGAAGAGATGGACAGTCTCACCCAGCCAGCATTTATAAGCTCCCTTGGGAAGAAATGATGCTTTTTCTCCCTCATCTGACAAATCCCTGTCCTGTCAGAGATGCTGTAATTGATCTTTGTCATTAAATTCAATAATGTCCAAATTTACAGATCTACCTTGTTTCAGGCTAATGCAGATAAATGAGGTTCATGGTAAAATATTGACTTTTACTTGGCACCTATGCACCTCAGCACTTTATGTGTTTGATTAACATACAAGCAAGGCTGTAAAATCAAATAAATGAATGCAAGGAGTAATGTTTTATTCTCTTTAAATGATATATGAGACGTAGCTATTTATAACAAGGGGTTGGGAGAGAAATGTAAAGCTAAGCCAATTCGAGGAATGCTGACACAGGAGATTCAGTGAAAAATTGATATTCATATGAGGAAACTTCTGTAGGGAAAGTCAGAACACCATGTAGTGGTGTAGAGCTCATTTGTTTGTGCCTTGATCATGGTCTCTACCCAATGCAGCCAAACATTACATAAGAAGCATTTTTTAAAAAATAAGGCACATGTTTTTATTGCTCAGTTACTGGAATTCCTTACAAAGGATTGTAATAGATCTTTTATATGGAAGTCATTAAAGCAAGATTTTATACTTCTCTGCAAGCAATGCTGCAGCTGAGCCATGAATGCTGGACTTGGTGAAGAAACTTCTCCAGCAGACGATCATTATGCAGGAGTCCAGGCTGGATGGTCATGCTGGTCTCTGTATGGATGTAACACACTCGAATTAGAGAATGCTTATTATGCAAATGCTATGATGAGTTCAAGCTACTAAGAATCACCAGATATTTTAATAATTTAAGAGAGAATATCCTCAGAGAGATGATTCCATTGAAAAAGTGTTTATGCACTGCCGGAGAAACCGCTCGGATCTCACTGAACCCACAGCCAGGGGAGTTTTCAAGCTATCTCACTTGAGCACAGCAAAAATACTGACTCATTTCAGACTTATTCCTTCACTTTGCAAAATACATATGCATAGTGACCCATACAAAATATAAATGGGCAGGTCCTTAAAGGATGTAACTTGCAAAAGCTCTGTCAAGGGAAAATCTTTAACAGGTGAGAATCTGCTGCATCTCTGAGAATGCTGCATATGAACCATCTTTCTTCACAAATAATGAAAGCAGTACAGTAATGTGAAAAGTGTGACCAATGTAAACACAGACCATTTGTCTGTTTTCCTTGCTGTCAGAATCACTGTGGATTTAGACAGGAACCAGAGAACCTCGTTCGACTTTCATTTGAAGAGGGGAGGGGTTTTAGCACAGATGCTTTGGAAAATGGCTGAATGGGGAGCTCGAGCAGAGCTGTAGCAATACAGAACTCCATCACTATGGGGTACTCTGATTTCAGAGTGAAAGCTCTTTCATTGCAGATACTTAGCTTGCTCCCAGGACAGAATCAATTTTCAGGAATAGGAACTTTTATTTTGGAATAAGGAGTCCACAAGGGAAGATACTGCAGAAAAGCAGTCATCCGCCTGCGTATTTTGGCTGGCCTGTATTTACAGAACATCAGGAAACTCTGAAAAAAAATGCTCTAGTGGCACTGCTTCCTTCCACCTCCTTACTTATGTGGCTGCCCTGTGCTCCAGAAAAGCCTTCCTGGACCATTTTCTCATACTGCCAGTCTCTGAAATAAGGAGTCTCTAGGTAAAATTCCTCTCAGACATCAGACTATAGGAAAAAAAGAAAAAGTACTCAGAAGGACTAGGCCTCCTCCAGAACCCTTTTATCAGATAAGTATCTCTGTAATGTCTTATAATAAGATCTCTCTTTGTCATAGTGTTTCTTCTGGGGATTTTGCTTCCTGTTGGATTCCCCAGCTGTTACAAAAGCGAAGTGACTTTTCTTCAGCGGAGAAGTTACGATATCTTGAAGTGTCACAGGAGTCAGCATCATTTTCTCTTCTGAAGTTAAGAATGAGATAGCATTACCAAATGGATCCTGGGAGGTGTGAATACATTACCAGGTCTGACAGAGATATCTGTGAACCCAAGAGCAAATTCATGGGTTCCATCCTGACTACCAAATGTACACAGCTGCTGAGTCACTGGATTCAGTACTCTGGACTGGCTCTACAGCTAATGGAAGGAAATTTATGCTTTCATCTGAGCTATTCCAGATGATTGGCACAGGGTGCAATACCCCACAAAGATAAAAGGCCTGTTTCTTTCCACCTGTTAGAAAGCTAACCCAAGATGACTAGCTCAGGTACAGAGATCTAAACAGTAGTGATGTACAGTTAAGTGCATTAGGCTGAAGCCCTCTTGTCTTTTAATACATTTTATATAAATGTGCTTTTTTTAATTGTAATCCTCAAAGAGGGATAAAAGGGTGTAAACATTGATCATGTACTCTCTTGAAGAAATGGGCCTCAGATCAGGACATTGAGAGATTCTGAGAAGGATTATGTCCTCTTCTATAGTGAAAAATGTTTAACAAATCTGAGAAGTTTTGGAAATTTATATATGGGGAAAAAAAGAAAGCCTGACAGTCCTTCACACAGTTTCTTTGTTTCAAGGTCATAATGAATTAACTTTGGAGAACCATGGAATCAGTTGTGTATGTCCAATAAATTATGGAAGGTAATTAAGCTATTCATTTTAACTTCAGTGCTTCACTTTAGTGTCCTTGTGGATCTGTGACACTGAGTGCTTTTTTTGCAATAAAAAACTTGGGCAGACCCATTAGTTTGAGAAAGGCATTGGTGGAATGCTGTCATGTGATTTTCTTCTGTGAAGAGTTACTTCTGTGAGCAGATAAATCTGAGTTCTTACTTTTATTTTATAAGTGGAAAAGCAAGACAGAAAAGGGTTTCCATTTGCAGCAGTGAGCTTTGGATCAGGCTGCAAATGTTCCACTCAAGATGTCACAAAGTTTGTGGCACAGCTGGGAAAAGAATGCAGAAAATCTAAATCTCATTGAGTGTGTACAGAAGGTAACACAGACCATGAGGATGAATTAAGATAGTAGATTGCATGCAAGCTTGTGAAGGCCTTGACTTCTGGTTTAGGTCATCAGTGTTCACTACACTACACAGGTGTACTGAGGGCTAAAATATTGAGACATGCATTCATTTCAACTGGTGCACTTTTGCTTGTATCCCCGGCTGTAATAACACCCACAAACACAATTGCAACCCATTTTCATAGAGCACAGGGACATGAACCCGGCAGTCTTTGCACCCTCTGGGTTCCCAATGTCTTCCTGTTGCACAGCCAATGGTTTTCTGAATGCCTTGGGTGCCAATCCACTAAAACTGCAAAAGGATTTGACATCTAGGGACTGTTCTGCAGGGCATTTGTAGTGTGCAAGAAAGCGTATAAGGGTGATGTAAGCAGAAGGAGATGATAGTATAGAAATGATGCAGGCAGAGATCATGTGGATGTTGGGATTCAGGGGAGTTGCCTTCCTGGTCTGCTAGAGACAGGCTGTGAATCCAGTTGGCAGTGAGTACCTGGTTAGTGACAACACACTCACAGTACCCACATTCCATCTGCCTGGTAACTGTCCTTCAGACCCCAACCTCCTCTGGTTGCTGGCACCCAGACCTAAGAGCCCCTCAATCTCGTGGCTGGCAGACATCAGCTAGGGCCAGTGAAATTGAAGTTCACTAGTGCATCATGGGAACCACACAGAGGGAACAGGGAGCACGCTCACACAGCTTGCTGAGGAGAGAGTTTAGCTGTGACATTGCAGTGGTCAAGTGTGGAGACTGGATAAAAATACTGACAAGCAACACGCAGGTGGCTTTTTCTGTCCTCGCTTTCCTCTGTACACATTTTCTCCTCCCAGATCCAACTTGTTCTCTCCCTTTCTCCACCTTTGATCTTTCCTCTAAACATTCCATAGTATCTTTTGTATCTTTCCACAGTTCATTTAAAATGTCCTGTAATAAATTTTACACAGCCTTCAAATGTTCTCTGTTCTATCCCCATGTCTCCCATAATAAGTCTTACACGGCTTAAGGTGACAACCCCTTTCAGTTTGTTCAACTTTTCAGGGAGAGAGTTTTCTTTGGCTGACACATCTTGGAGGCTTTTACATTCATGTACAGCCAGATTTTCCAAAATGCAGGTGTAGTCTTGCTGGAAATCTTTTTCTCCAGTTCTTTCACCTGCTTTCTGCAATTGATGTCTGAAGTTGAGCAGGCCTAAACAGTACTGTTCACCTGCTGCATGTGATTTTTCATTTCATAGACCATTATTATCACATCATTCTTTTGGCTTTTTTTTACAAGCAGAAGTCCTAGTCTATTCACTTTCTCTGTGTACAGAAATTATTGTACATCTTTCTCATTGTCTCTGTGCATTTCCTTGTTTGTCTCTCATCTAGCTGACACAGGATGAAGGTACAGTACTGGCAGTGGAATTTAGCACTGTTCAAATAAAGGAAAGCAAAAGGGCCTTATGCTTCCCAGGTCTGGGCTTCTTCTAGCCCAAATCTAGTTTGGTCTGAAAAAGTTTACTTTAAACTAAAATAAAAATCAGGACAAAAGACCCAAGTGAAGAACATCATCTTCATTATGACCCCATTAAGGTTAATAAAATGCTAAAATGAGGCAATGCTCACCCACTGTTTTATCTTTACTTCATTGCTTTTTCCTACCAGCAGTGCATCAATAACTTGCAGTATATTCTAACTGATTGAATAAAAAGTTATATTTAATTGGGAAATCAATGAGCAGGAATAGGGCACTGAGGTCATATAGATTGTGTCATCCTGACCAATCTAACTCACTTGCCCTTTGAGCTGGTCTTTCATCATTATATTTCACTTGCCAATTCCTCAATGGTCTTAATTATGGGCACAGCAATTTGTCTTCAAATATCACACTACAGTGAAATCTATGCATCAATAAATACAGCTCAAAAGCGGTTTTCCACACTGCTGGAGACTTAATTGCTTCTATGGTTAAAGCAAATGCTGTAATTCTTTACATTTGTGGTGCTTTTCAACGTCTTCAAGTGACTGGAAGCCATTCAGGATGGCTAAATTAAAGGAATACATGTCTTTAAATACGAAGATTCGTTGTGAGTAATTTTTGACACTTTATCTGTACAGAACATTCTTCCCAGTGCTGCAGTCGGAGCATGGCTAAGAAATAGCAGAGGACACTTCAGAAAGAATAGCTGGTGTTATTGGAAAGATCTGCTGGCTGCTCAGATTCTGACTGCCTCTTTTAAGCCCCAGCTATATGCAGGGGAAGTGGTGAATACCACATTTACAAATTTTGCCCAGTCTAGGAAAACCAGCTTTTTCTCTTTGGTAGAGTGCAATTTTAGTGCTGTCCTTGTGTTTGCCCTCTGGAGAAAGCAGGAATGTGGGAATACCACTTGGAAAGCATGGGATGCAAGTGAGGCCTAAAAAGTGTGAGCAAGAGTAGTGGGGAAGTCCACAACTGTGGAATATGTTGGCTGGGATCAGTGGCATCCTTGCAGGATTTCACTGAGTTACTGCAGCCAACCCTCCAGGTGATACAAAGCATCTGTGTTTTTATTGTGCTGTTCTCTTTGCATACAATATCTATTGTGCTCTTTGATTCCTAAACCAGCATTGGTTTCTGCAGTAGCAGCTTGCCTGATTTCTGAGTGGCTGTCAATATGTTTTTTTCCTTTATAATAGATAGCCTAAGTCCTCCTAGAAGAGATTCTGGCATCTCTTTTGCCTGATACTATCTTACCAAGGGTGGATGGGACAGGGCCAGACCTGGGGCCACTCATACAGTATTTCAAGTGTCCTCTGGGTGCTGGCATCTCCTGAGTTCCTCTACCAGGAACACCTGCTTTATTGCTTGAGAAAAGGCATTTCATGGGAAGCAGTGTGCAAGGTAATTAATTTAACCCGGAGCCCATGAGACATTCCAGTCCACATTGTACTGTAGATACAAATAAGGAATCAGTTTTGGGGCAAAGAACTCAGCAGTGTGCTCAAGGGTGAAGAACAAGATCTGGGCATTCTTGTTACCTCAACTCCTTGCCTGCAGACAAAGATGGTAATGATCCCTTCTCTGATGGTTTAAGGCTGCCATTTCAGAAACAGACGAAGAAATGTTGTTTAGAATTCTTGGTTTCTGATCTACTCAACAGTATTTTCAGCAGTAGTTTCTTAATGGTATGTAGAGCAACTAAATATTCATGGGTCCCATTTTGTGCTACATTCTAATACCTGTGTTTGGCATTTACATGAGCCAAGGTCAAATCCTAGGTCTTGATGGAATTGAAAAAACATTCCTTAGCAAGCAGAACATGTTGTTTTGCTTTGCCTTTATCTAAAACTTCAGTCATGCAGCTGAGGAACCTCTCTTGACCAAAAGTTTGGAAACAGGTCAGTGGTTGTGAAAAGTTTTAATTTTGATGCTTCATCTTTTTGTGACAAAACCACTCTGTTGAGGCATTTCTGACAAGCTGTAAATTGTATCTCTGAAATGTCTGGAGAAACGTGTTATCTTCTGAGGATTATTTTCTGTGCAAGATGTAGTGTGATCTGAGCTGGTGCTACAAGGGCATCTGGAGTACCTGATTCTGAAAAACTCATGTAGAAATATCCTTCTTAAAAATATTTCTTCAAATAAAGATGCTATTTAATGTCCAAGTATTGTCTCTGAGCCAAGCAGAGCAGAACTATTGAATAACTTTGCCATTGGATGCATAAATATCCAGAAGATAAATCAATTATATCTGCTTTAGACATAATGGAAGTAAAGCTACTGTAATTGAACATTATCACAGGTTTTGATATTCTTGGCTTGGAGAGTAAATATCTCAGCTTCTGCTTGGAAGATTATCTTGGAAATCTATCAGCCCACACAGGGGTACTGACAAGACATAACACTTTAGGAAAACCACAGCACAGTCTCTGTGCCTCAGAATCCATCAGTCCCCGAAGTCTGTCACAAAAATTGACAGCCTCAGGGGAGGTTTAAGCTTCTGCCTTGGCTGTGTATTTCAACTTTGGAAAGCCTTTTCCTGGACTTCTCATATGTAGAACCAATATGTTGGACTTACTTCACACTGTGCCCATGTCTATCTCTAAAAAGAATTTTAAAACTAACTTCATGCTATAGGGGCACTAATATTGTTGAATTTCATCCCTGCTGTATTCACAGTGCTTCATCAAGGGTGTCAAGACCAGTAGCTGTATTCTCATGGATACCTTTGAAAGCTCTGAGTGTTAAGTGTTGTCTCCAAAAACCTCAGAGTAATGTGAAGTCTGTCTCCAAATAGACACATACTATCTAATCACTGTACTTGCCCTGGGAAGTGGTGGAGTCCACAGAAAATCAGGCAGCTGGTTGGAACGTGCGGGATTAATCACAGGATCACAGAATGGTTTGGGTTGGAAGGGACCTTAAAGACCGTGTAGTTCCCACCCACCCTGCCATAGGCAGGGACACTTTCCACTAGACCAGCTTGCTCAAAGCCACACCCAGTCTGGCCTAGATGTACAGAATGGTAAATATTGACTTTTATCTAGAATTTCAGGTGCCTTCCAAAGTAGTTCTTTTATTTCCATTTTCCAAGTATTTATGCCAGTGGTTCCCAACTTTACTGTCCAAAAGGCATCAATCCTGAGAGAGCAACACAATGTGCAGTCTCCCATTTTGAGCTCTGTATTCCTGGGGACCTCAAGAAGCAGGGGATCCCCCAGCTACCTGAAGGATCTTGTGATGAGCTTAATGTCTCCAACTCCAGGGATGGGGATTGCTTTCTACATGAGTAATGTATTTGTTTGCACCTAGTTTATGGATGGAGAGACTTGGGTTAAATGAAAAACATATTGCTTCTAGACAGTGATAATGCTAAAAAGAAAATGCAAACCATTTCTTTTGGATCTGTGTCCTCATCTCAACATCCAGAGCTCTGGCTAATACACAACAGGTACTTCTTTGTCTTTAAACCCCTGTAGTTGGTCCCCCCCATCTCTGCACCTAGAAAGAACTTATTGAAATGCTACATCAGCAGATACTTGTCTTGGTCTTCTCTGGCAGAGGAAAACATGCATACCCCATTTTTCTTCTGTGTTTGGTTGCAGGATCTTGTGTTGTGTGATCTGTTTATGAAGCTTTTCAAGGCAGAGAGGTTTGTAGGCTTTATGCAGCTATTGGAGCTATTATCTAGTTTGTTTTGTTTTGCTTACGGGGATTTGGCTAGATTATCTCCCCTCATCACATAAACCTTAACTGTACATTTTCTATGCATGACTGATACGGTGATATATCATCCTACAAAAGCTGGAAAAGAGTGCTTTGTGACTTTGCCCTGAGCAAACTGACCTTCCTCAAAATGAAGCTTTGCTTCTGTGAATGCTGCTTGAGTGTTTTCTTTGAAAGATAATATTTTTCAAGAGTTACAAGCTCTATAGTTGTGTATTGCAACATTTTCCCTCTACAAAGAATATGATCTCCTTGAGGAAATAGCAATGGTTAAGTGTTCATTTCTTTTACAGAGTGTAGATCTGATTATTCTCCAGTCAATTCAGTGTTTTTCCTGAGGTCTTTTCTGCTAGTCACAGGCAGTGAAATAGAGCAAAATTGTGAAAGATATCACTGTATACAGCTAATGGAGAAATGATTTAAGGAAGAGGTCACCTTTGTATGCAGATATTGTATCCAGATGTAGTAGGGATTATATAGATTTATATGGGCTGCTACATTTAATTAAAGATACTGCTAAAATGTGATGGTATGCACACATGCAAATGAACTGAAACCATGTTTTTTTGTGGGTTTTTTTTTTTTTTTTTACTTTTTATAGGGCAAAGATTAAGTAGGGCTACTGCTTCACCAGAACATTTCTTGAGACCATTATCAAGTTCTGGTGCAATTCCATTATGTCCATCTTGTCCACCTATATTGAATGGCAGTAGTCATGCAATAGATCTCGTGATTTCAATAATCTATATATTTGCCACCATTACGCAGAGAAATTAGAGTAGCAGAAAACAGCTATGGCAGCACAGAGAGAAAGGAGCCTTTAAATATGATTAAATAGATTATGGGTAAATTCTGAGCTTTCTGAGCTGGTGCATATACAAAGACCACTTTTGCTTTTAGGAAAGTGTGTCTTTTTCACACAACCGAATGAAATCAGAGTGGCAGATCAAATGATTTTTCATGCTGAATCCAAAAGCAAGGAGAAACCTTAAGAAAATTAAATGAATGGAAAATAAAGTCCATTCACAATATGCAAAAGGTAAGATCCTCCATATGGCAGGCTCATACTGTGAGAATGCTTATGTTCTTTCTGGAATGGCTATGTGAAAGTAAAAAAGGAGTAGCATGACTTTAAATCATCAGGAACCTTCAAAGAATATAATCAGCTGAGAAACTGAGCAACGAGTTGGTGGTGGCAAGTAGTAAATATCTTTGAAGAGCTCCAGTCCCTCTCCAGTTACAAAGGAAGTTGTGTAATTTAATCATCAACAGATGTTTCCCATAAAATCCCACTCCCAGTTATGCAGTCAACCATCTGAAACAGTGCCAGGTCCCTCATATGTCTTGATTACATGGAAATTTTCTGTGATTTGCCAAATCCATGCCTACATATCCACCCTTGTGCCATTTGGAAAACTGGAACTGCAGCAATTGCTGTTAAAAAAGAGATGAATGAAGGTAAAGTTTGTGTTCAGTGCCAGTTTCCTCCAAGAGGTTTTGAAAGGTTTTATTGCTGGTGCTGAAACACTTTCACCAATGTACAATGTTTTGCTCATTCCCCAGGTCTCGTAGTCCATATCCCTTAATTCAGGGACATCAAATATGAAAATCTTTGGCAAAAGCAGAGAAAGAGAGCTTCCAGAGAAAGAAAGCTACTGTAGTTCTTGAAGAAATGCTTCATCATGTATCAATGGTGGTTGAAACTAGGGGAAGATTGAAGCTCTCCTGCCTCCTACCTATGTTCTCCCTCTGCACCAGCTTGTGTGGGTGATATGTTTGGGTATGATCTGGATGAGCTGGTCAAGAATTTGCATTTGTGCATGTGTGTGTAAAAGAAATAGTTGAAAGGGAGGAAAGCTCAATTGTCACCATTTCCTTTCGTGGAAAGGAAAAGCAAAGCTCAAGCTAAATAATGTTGCTCTACTGGTAGAGGAACGCAAGGAAACGGTTCCAGTACTATGGCCCACACTGACCTTCTGGGAGAATACTGTGGGTTTTAACAATAGTTACTCTAAAAAAGATGTGGAAAACCTCTGTAGTTTGTCCTGATTAGACAGGAACCTGCCACTTTCAGGGAGAGGTCTCAGTCTAGATAGATGGCTGACTCTCCTCCAGCTGTGACCTCACTCCTGGTCTGTGACCAGTCCTGCCTTCTGCAAATAGGACTGCAGAATGGAGAGGGGCAACAGAGGTCTCACATGGTGGTCACAGTCCTGGGGACCATTCTCTGTCCATGACCAGAAAAAAACGTGGTAACCATGAATCACAGTTGAGCTTGACAAGGAAGTAGGCAGGTTTCCCCTAAAATGGTTAAGAAGACATCCAGAAAAAAAAAAACAAGTATTGAAGAAAAATTACACTTTGGAGCTGTTTGACTTTAAGTTGCATCACAGAATAAAACTGTGTCCTGAAAGAAACTTGGATGCAGTTAGGATATACCCTGGGCTTGGAAAACAGTTGGCTAGCTTAAAGGCAAGAAATTAGGAAGAAAAGACACAGAATAATGTTTGAGGAAAATAAACCTCTCCTCAGTTCTATGTGAAGGCTTTATGAGGCATTGGCTTTGTGTTAAATTTACAGGCCCCTTTTCCCCTGCAAAGGTGATCTCTCCCCTGTGAAGCAATTAGCTATTAAGAATCAGTTTCATATTCATCCTCCTGATTCATGCCACACACTTGTGTTCACTGCAGAAGGCGAGTTAAGCCCCTTTTGGAGAGTGCCCTATATAATTTTATAATCATCTGCTGAAAGAACATAACTCAGTGTAATTTGCATTGCAAAGCTCACTTAGCTTGTAGCACTGGGTACAGTTGCAAAGCTGTCTGTAGGAGAGCTGCCATAGTGGTTGTTCAGCAGCATTAGCTGCTTTTGGGAGGTGGCCTGGTGAGGCTGTGTTGTGTTCAGAGAGTAGGGATGCTCAAAAGATGTCTCGAGAGGCAGATTTTCACTGAGGTGTTCTTGCACCACATTTCATGTGGGCATCTGGCTGCACTGGTCACTCTCAGAGAAGAGAGACTGAAAGGAATGCTGACTTGTATATTCCAGATGACTTGATTTCTGGAAGTTACATTTTGGTCCCAAAGACTAAACTGTCTGTTGTATTTCATATATTTGAAGGAATAGTATGCTTAATTTTCTTTAGCTGTGAACTATTGCTGCAATGTCTTCAGATCCTTTTTGACTTTTCAAATATGTTCTTTCTTATTTGTTCCAGTTAGCAATAAGTCTCCCAGATAAGAAGCACTGCCATTTAACTCCCAGCAGACCAGGTTTTTCTGCTCTGAAACACTGGAGCTTATTAACTTGGAAGATTCATAAGCTAACATTCATTCTAACACATCTCATATTACTTGGCTGGTACATCTTTAATAGAAAATGAAGCATGTATTCCATCCTCATATTTTTCTGAGCCCCAGTAAGTCCTCATTTCTTTCTGTTTATTAATTTAGCTAATTGACACTGATATTAATTGTATTGAAAATGGGAAGTGTTTTATGTGAAAACACAGCTGCACGTGCACTTTTCAGATATTGCAGAGGAGCAGTTCCTTTGACAGACATAGTCTCTAATTCTGTGAAATCTATAGTTTTGAAGAGGATCTCTGGCACAGTTCTCCCAAAGAATGTAGGAGATTCATCTCTACCTCAACAGACACCCAAGCTAATCACCCTGGCTTGCCCCTGTAGTTACTGAAAGGCTTGTGTAGCCCATGTTTCTCATGAACAAACATGGACTCTGCTTAGGCTGGAATTAACTTCCCTCTGATTATCAAAAAGTCTGCAAGGTGCTTGCACTGTAATGTCTGGGTTTGATCAGGCTCATTTCTTGCTAGTTTGCTTAGAATTGCAAAATGTTTTGGAATGAATGGTGTCACTGATGGGATAGCATATCTGTACCTCCTGGTTGCTGAGTGCAGAATGGGCTTAGAAATGGATGATAGAAAAGCCTTTGTCTTCATGCTAAATATCCATCATCTCTTTTTTCTTGAACCTGTGTTCTTTTTATTGCTACTCTCTGCACTTTGTTGAAAGGTCCAATGAAGTGCAGGGTGCAAACTGGAGAGAACATACCAGCTGAAGGTATTGCCATGGGATATGTTTTCAGGGAGTATTTTACTGCTTGTGTCTCCTGCTCCTCTTTCCCTGGCTCATGTCTGGCTTCTTTTCAGACTCTGATCCACTACAATGTATGGATTGTTTTTCTAAAAACCACGCTGTGAGTGGTTGCTGCCCTTTTGTGTGAGTGCTGTTGATTATCCTTCCCAAGTGCTGTGCCTCACCCTGTTGACAGCAGAATTTCCCCTCTTCCCTCTCCCAGCACATTTTTCCAATTTTCAAGGCGATTTTCAATACTAATCCTGTTGTCCAGTGGACTGGCAGCTCCTTCCAGCATTGTGTCATAGTCATTACACACTATCATCCTTCATCCAGGTCTTTAGCAGTGGTGAGTCCTACAAGACCTAAAAGGCCAACCTTTGCTGAACATCATGGAATAAGGACTTATTGTCCACAAGCCATTTTTTTTGCTCAGAGTGAGAACCTGCATTGTACAGAGGCTGAAAATCCAGACGTGATGGGGATGGCATTTGGGGGGCAGGGGGAGGCCAAAATCCAAGATCAGTTTTGTCATCCTGGGGTGCAGTTGCTGCACCTGAGCCAAGGCCTTCCTGTACCTGTAGAGACCTGGAGATAGTCTTTCCCGGTGCAAAGTGCAGTCATATGTTGGTTGTGGAATTTAATTTTGCACTGAGAAGTTCCCAAAATAAGATAGGAAAATGAGGGTCATTAAATGTTAAAGCTCCAACTGGTTGTTCCAGATCTGATCTTGGGTACAGGCACAATTAATAATTTTCATTTTGAATATTTCTATTCTATTGCAGTCTGGGAAAAGTCAAGTTATAACACGTTTCTGCATCACCTTATTTTGACTTAGATCCACCTTTTAACCAAAAATATATATTAAATAATATGTCAGGTAGAAGACATCATATCATGCACAGGGCAAAGGAAGACTCAGAAAACGGATTCTTCAGGAGAACCTCACACACTGGCTCTGGAATGTGCTAACTTGAAACCAAGTGTGATTTTTTCCTACAGAGAATATTTCCTACAAATATGTTTATTTCTAAATAGCTTGTGTTATTTCATTGTGAATTTTTTAGCTGATAGGCTTTTAATTCAATTTTCTGTAAATCTTTTAGAATACTTTAATGACAAAAAAATATCCTTGCATGACTGAATTAGTTTAATTAAAAATGATGCAAATTGCCAATACTAATAATAATTTAAATCAGTAAGTGGACAGCCTTGATTTAAATAATCTATTATTAACCTTGTTTTCAATTTATGATCATAACTATTTTACCAAAGATATCTTAGTCCTTTACTGGCAAAGAACCATTAAAACTTCTTGATTTGGGAAAGAATATGTTTATAGAATAAATTTAGCGTTTTTCTGCTAGCCAAGGCAACATTTGTATAAACCATTTGTGTTTGGATACAAAGACATACAGCTATACCTATAAAGATATGTATAGGGTTTGGTATGTGTCAGTAAGTAGTAACTTAGCTCAACATATTCTTATTCTGATCTTTTTGTCTCACATTTTCACTGTGTAAGATGATGAATGATACATTTCCTTTCTACTAGATGATTAATGTTTTATGTGCAATTTGTGTCAAATTATATTTAAATGGCAATAAAATTCAATTAAATGCACAGAAACATTTTAATGATTAATTTCATAAAGCTACCTTCAGTGTGGTACATATATCAGAGAAGAAAGTTAATGAAAAATGTTTCATATTCAAAGCATTATTTAATAAACACTTGAAATATTACCATTAATTAGTTAGCAAACCGTGCTATTTCTTGTCATCATGCCCTTTAGGATTTTAAAACTACTGGATCTCATCTGCTCTGAGTGTATCATTTTCCTAAGCCAGAAGAAGAGAAAGTGTGCCACTTTTTGAAAAGAAAAAATATTAATTACTAATTAAAATATGATAGTTGATTAAATTAATTTATTTTTCCCGTTGGAAAATTAATATTTGAACCTAGAAAATAGAACCCAAATGGCAAAAATAGTTTTATAACTTCAGAAAGTTCTGGTTTCAGGTCAGAAATTGATAACTGCAACCAGTTCAGTAGTTTGCATTTCTATAAAAATTTAAGCAGTAAAGATTTGTTCTACAGTCATAGAATCAGAATAATTTTGGTTGGAAAAGACATTTCAAAGATCAGTGAGCCCAGCCATTAACCCAGCACTGCCAAGCCCATCACTAAACCATGTCCCCAAGTGCCACATCTGGTAAATACCTCCAGGGATGGTGACTCAATCCCTTCCCTGGGCAGCCTGTTCCA
Organism: Notiomystis cincta; assembly: GCA_013398075.1. Classification (NCBI taxonomy): domain Eukaryota; kingdom Metazoa; phylum Chordata; class Aves; order Passeriformes; family Notiomystidae; genus Notiomystis; species Notiomystis cincta. Next base: position 198,802 of record VZRX01007505.1, read on the forward strand.
GTGCTTTACAACCCTTTACATGAAGAAAGTTTTACTGATATCTGATCTAAATCTCCTCTGGTGTCATTTGAGGCCATTTCCTCTTGTCCTCATGCTTGTTACTTGGGGAAAAAGTCCAACCCCTTAAGCAGCTGGAATCTCCTTTCAGGAAATTGTAGCAAGTGATAAGGTCCTTCCTGAACCTCCTTTTCTCCAGGATAGACACCCCAGCACCCTCAGCTGCTCCTCATCAACACTTGTGCTCCAGACCCTTCCCCAGCTTCATTGCCCTTCTCTGGACACACTCCAGCCCCTCAATGTGTTTCTTGTAGTGAGGGTGAACACAGCCTTTGAACACAGGATTAAATACATTTAATTTCAATTAATGTAATTATATTGGTTTAGTCTTCAGTACATGTAGTCATAATTTCAAATGGCTTATTTTAAGGCAAAGCACATGTCTCTGAAGAAAATCTCATTTAAATAATAACCACACTTTATCTTCTTTATTAACACACAGACTTAATGCAATTGAAAACAACAATTAAAATGAAGAGCATTTGTTTAATTGAAGAAGAGCAGATTCACAATTCATCAATTAAGAAGATATATGAAGAAAACAAAAACACTGCTGAGTGACACTAGACATCAAGTGTTCCAGGTTAGACTACTTAAGGCAGGACCACCTGACATTTATTTGATTCTGAAAGTAACTGTAGTGGATGAGTAATTTTTCTTTAGTCTTGCTACAGCAGGTGGGGAGTTTTGGTCTGTTTTTGTTAGTGTGAGTGCAGCTTCCCTGGGGAGCTTGAGCTGTAGAGGGGTGCGGGAAGGGGGCACACAGACCTACCCCCACCTGCAGGTCTGGGCTCTGCCCTGCCTGTACCCATCCAGCTGGAATGCCAAGCCAAATGCAAACAAGCATAGGTTCACCAGCTGGGTGATGAGTTTGATGTGACAAGGACCTTGATGAATGTAAGATTTTTTGACAGGAGCTGGTGTGTCCAGCTTGATTGGAGTCCAACAGCAACCAGGGAAATGGTTGCAAAATTCAAAGCAGGTTCACTTCTTGCTCTGACTTACTAAGGTTTGGAGCTGACATGGTCCTCTTGGAGCTCTGCACTTATTTCACCTTTGCTTCAGCCACACACATCTGCCCCTTGTCTTTAAGGTCCCTGGCTTAGCCTGTAGGTGGCTTGTTTGGCTCCCACTGGCCTGGAAAGAGGCAGTGGATGCATGGCTGTGCAGAAATGGCACACACAGAATGTCTGCACTGGAAAGCAGAAGTTCAAGGATACCCAGCACTTCGCCTTACAACCTTGACTTCAAAAGTGCATTCAAATGGGATTTTGCCTGGGACATTTTGAAATCCTGGTGAATATGTGGGGCAGAGAGCAGCATGAAATAGGTATCAGATCTGGAGGTTTTATTTGTTTTTAGGCAGAAGGGAAATAATGTCTGGGTTGAAGGGGGAGCTACAGAGAAAAATGTTTTGGTCTGTTTTCTTTATACAGGACAGTCTCCTGTCTCAAAATTCTATTCTTCAAGCCAGAACAGGGCAGTGGACCAGAAGTATTCCTCAGGAGTAGAAGAATTTACTGCAGGGATGTTTTTAGGAGAAGTCAAGGTAATTTTTCTCTATAGGAAAAATAGGAGAATTTCTTCAAGTTATAACTTTTATTAACACAGCTAATGTTCAGTTTCATGATTAGAACCTTATTGTACATTTATTTTGGGGCCCAAAAAGGGTGAATTTCTGCCTGACATCAAACAGAATGGTAAATATCTAGTTACCTCAGGAAAGAGACAGAGAACTGATTTAATGGCAAACAATCTAATAATTTGTTTTACTTTAATGTCACCAAAGCTGAAAAGACCCTAAGTACAAGGGAGAAGGAATAATTTCGATTTTTAGCTGCTTACTTTGCTCTTGTTATCAGCTGGCTGGAAAGGGTGCAGTCCAAGTGATACTTGTATTTAATAGTAGGTGTGAAAATGCAACCTCACATTATGCCTGCAAAGATGAAAATCTGCTTTATAGGACTTTACTTCAGCCCTAGTCATAACAGAGAGGTCCTTTGGACTGTGACCACTGGGGAAAGGAGAGCATGGCTTGGTTGTGCTCTGGAGCTGATAGAAATCTAAGGTCTGTTAAGGCCTGTTACTTGTTATTCTAAATAGTACTTTGTCTCACTCAAACAAAATAATTGTAAGTCCTAGATTTTGTCACAGAAATGTTTCTGGGGATTTAGGTGATGCTGATTCCCCTCTTCAGAGCTTCTGATGGATACATCTCATGCTCCAGTCCTTCTGTTTACATTTAAAATGGTGGCTAAATGTAACTCTTTGCTGCAGCTCTGAACTTAGCAGTTGCAATTTTCTTTGGCTTTCATTTCTGCACCTTATTTTCTAATCTAATGGCTGGCTGAATGACATATGGAGCCTTCCAGGTTTTCATCCTGTTTAGCAGACTGGGAAAAAGTCTGTGTATTTCAGTAGTAATCTACTGGAGAAATCTATTGTAGATAAAACAATTACGTCTTCCATTTGTTCTTTTTTTTTTCCCTTGAGCTGGCATACAGTTCTTTCCAACTCTATAAAGGTGTTTTATTGCACTTACTAAAAATGTCAAGGATACTAAACAGCAATGCATAATTTACAATAGACTTTGTAGGCAATGGAGTTCTTACAGCCTCAGCTTCCTGAGAGCGTATTTATTACTATTTTACTACCTGCTGTAGTATCCAGGCTCAACTTCCAGTGTATTTGGTGAAAAAAACCCCATGAGGCAAGGAGGGATAGGGACTGCTGCTAAAAACAAGTGTGTGATTACTGGGCATTTGCCAGTTTACCAAAGATAAATGGATATTATTAACATTGTTGACCACATTGAAGTGCTTTAATTATGCAGAAATGCAGGCAGGAAAACATTAAACTAAAGAAATGTGTTTGAATTAAAGTGTTGGGGTGCTGAAAAAAGAAGTAATTCCATTCCCACAAGATTAAAGTGACCTTGGTTATTGGTTAAACAGCAAAGTGAAGATATTTTCCTTCCTTTCTAAAGTCTGGGTTCTTTGCAGGAGTTTCTGCTGATTAGCAATCATGTACATGTAATATACATGTACATGTAAAATAATCAGGATGACATGATAATATGTTGGTCATGTCAATGGAACAAAAGTGATTTGCATAGGCACTAACTATCATGTTTTAATGTATTAAAGCAAGAAGGTTAAGAAGTCCTTAGGAAATAAAAGCACTGAGGTAAAATAGTTTGCAAGCTGTGTTTAAAGGGTAAGGTTTTTGGAGCAATGTTTTTAAGTACCTATGCCACACATCCCCTGCTAGACTTTTCTTAAAGAAAGCTGTAACTGCAATTTCAGTCAGAAATAGCATTTTCTCTCTCAGTATTGATTTCTGCTTAAGCAGCATGCAGAGGTTTGTTATCATTTAGGTGCTTTTGTAAAGAAATGAAATGAGCAGAAGCAACAAGTGTTAATTTGGCCTGGTTTAGTTTTAATCTACTTTGGCAGTCAATACCTTACACTCTGTAATAGCCCTTTATTTACCATGGGAACTGCCTGAAATGCTGAGACAGGAGTCAGCCTTAGTAGAAGTATGTTGAGGAAATGAGTTCATATTAGGGGCTGCCTGGGCTTGTGGTAGCCCCAAGCAAGCCATCACACAGTTCTTTTGCCATGGCTCACAGTCCAGGCACAGTCTCTTCTGAAACAAGGTTCCAAGATTTATCTTGTCTTGCAATCCTCTTAGGAAGTATCAGAGCAGGGAAGGGCACCCACAGTGCAGGTGGCACAGCATCCAGATAGAAAGATCATGCCCTCCACTTCATCTTGCAATAGGATCTAAGGATCAGCCAGTCTTCAGGAATTTAGTCCTTTATTGTACCATTTTCATTAGCTTTGCTTGAAGAACCCGTAAAGTCATGTGGGACCACCTGAATGTATGATGCTGAGTGCTTTGGTGATGCTGGCATAATTGAAGCCATTGACTGGAAATGGAACAGAAATAAAACAAGATGATATTAATATCCTTGAGTCATTAACTCTTGCACATCAGATTTCCTTCTTCCATAACAAATATCCTGCATAGCAAAAATGTGCAAGATAATCAAGTAAGCTGAGGATTTTCTTTCTTTTTTTTGGCCACACTTCATTTTATATCTCTAGCTAGAGGCAATAACATGTAGCTATCAGCAATCAAATGGGGCCTGAATCCACCAGCAGAACAGTGGGTTTTTCTAAGTGATCCATCTAGATTACTGTCACCAGTGCTATATGCTTCTGAAGAATGTCTTAAAAACAATGTGCTCAGTTTCATGTCTACTGCATTTCTACATGGAGCTCTGGCAAACACTTGTCTGACTGAGAATAAAATTCCTTTGAAAACTGTTACCTGTGTAGACCTGCAAGACAGTATTGCCTTGGCTGGTAACAGGCCATAAGCTTTGTGCTGAGTTTGCAAGGCTGCAGTACTGAGGTATGTCAGGTTTGCTTTGTCTGAACTCTTGGTGACCTGTTTGAGTTCTGTTTTACTTGCTGTAGCTGTAGCAGCAATTTTTTAAATTGACCAGGTGTCTACGGCTAATTTGTTTCACTTTTGTTTGTCTTTCTATTGTACTTACATAGTTTTATGGCTTTCGCATGGTGATGTAGTATAGAGAAACATAAGTCTGGAAGGAGAGCAGGGAAGTGGAGATACAGGACACAGAGGAATACAGGCAGGGGGTGAGAAGAGTTGGGGTGCAGGCTGGAACTGCCTATAAACAAATCACCCACAGCCAGAGCTGGAGCTGGTCAAACCTGGTTTTATTGGTAGAAAAGAGAACAAAGAATAAGTGTCTGACATGTGAAGGGCTTGCTATACCGTGAATTTAGGCATGACACGGAGCTGCAGACAGATTAAGAAAGAGCAAGGTATAAAACATGTTAATAAACGTGTAAAATGGACCCCCAAATAGATCCATGAAACCCAAATTGATCCTAAAGAGAGGACAAAGAAGAAATCTTTGAGATCATGAAGATTGTATTCCTCTAAGTTAAGGAATCTGGACTAATAGTGATGTGTAAGATTTCCGTTATAGGTACAGTAGAGTCTTGGCTTTATATGTATTTTACGTGTATTTATTTTGTTTATAAACAAAGTCTTGAGGATGACAAAACAAAATAGGTCTTAGGACTATTAGAAGGGTGAAACAGCTGCACTTACACCAAGCGTGTCTGAAACAAAAAGACACAAAATGCTTATTAATTCAGATTGGAAAAAAAAAAGTAGGAGAAGAATGACATATTTGGAAGTCCATTTTATGTCTTAATTAATTAATTAATTAATTAATTATTTTATTTATTTATGATAGAGCTTCCTATGTCCCCTAGTATCTCAACATGGTGATACATGATTGATATTGTGATGGCTTAATACATACAGTCATGGAATCATAGAGTCACAGAATGCTTCAGGTTGGAAAGGACTTTTGAGGTCATCTCGTTCCAACATCCCTACCATAGACAGGGACACCTTCTGCTAGACCAGATTGCTTTGCACCTCCTCCAACCTGGCCTTGAACGCTTCCAGGGATGGAGCATCCTCAGCCTTCCTGGGCAATCTGCTTCTTGTACCTCACCACTCTCACAGTAAAACATTTCTTCCTAATATCTAATTTAAATATTTTCACAGTTTAAAGCCATTCCTCTGTATACTGACACTGCAACCTTTGTAAAAAGTTCCCTCCAGCTCTCTTGTAGAGCCCCCGTTTAGGTACTGTAAGGCATACATTGTCATGGTATGTTAGCTGAGCTGGGGTCACTGTCACTTCTCTGCTTAGTCTGTGATTAACAGAAAGAAAAGCAATTTTGCAGAACTTATTTTCAAAGTGGAATGTGAAATTACCTTGCATTTACCACAAGGATACGCATGAAACACCCAGACTCACTGGAAAAAGAGCAGCTCACACACTGAATGTGGGATTTGTGTTTTCCTACCCACATTCTTATAGACTAATAAGCAAAACACACCATGCAGCTGCATGAGGTATATGAATTCCTATACAAAAGGAACCAATCTGTATTCTAAGCTGTCTGCTTACCTGACTTGAGTCATGATGAAGATCCAGGCAGTGCTGTAGAAACAGTGACAAGTTCAGGCCTTCAATTATGAAGTTAGAACAATTTATTAACAGTTCTTAGAGTTTTATCAGCTGTTAAGCTGTTTAATGTGCTTGTCTTTCCTCAAATTGCATTTTTTATTTTGCAAGGACAAGCAATATATTTCTTTCCCTGTAACCTGCTGTATTCTAGTGTGGAAAAGGCACCCATGTCTCCAAGGGAGGAAAAGCACTAAAGTCAGTATTGTTGGATCATACAGTATCTTTCATTACATTAAAATTCACTTCATTTCACATATTCTTAAATGAATCAGCCAGTCTGCACAGTCCCACAAGCTGTAGGAAGATTGCTCTTTATTCTTCTGTGTTGTGATGGCATGATAAAAAAATTTGTGGCTTCCTCCTGTTGGGTTCCAAATGTGAACATGTATGTGTTAGCACTCTTGCCACTGGAGTCTGTGGATGTCAGTAAATTCAGAGTCTGAACCCTCCCTGTTGAAGGATGTTACTCTGGATGTCAACTGTTCATGATGTCCTTATATCTTTTTTCACATAATTTTTCTTCCTAAAACAAATGCAACTGCATTTCCAAAGGCTGTTAACTTTACTGGCAGTGGTTCTCCCCCCAGAGATACATGCTTCCCAAGTATTAATTCTCTTCAATTAAGCTTCCTACATCGTGCTGCATTGATCAGGCAATTAATTGATTGCTGAAGACTTGCCTAAAACAATGAGTCAGCTGTTTCTTTTCCCTATGAGTTACTCACCCCCTGTTTTTTCAAACTCAATACAGCTCAGAAATATGGCATTCATTTGTAGTTTGGTGTAAACTGGCACCCTTTGGTGCACAGAGCATCATTGCTTTTCTTTGTTTCACAGCTCAAAGGACTGTGCAGCCTTTTTTCTGACATCACTGAAAGCTGACAGATGGAGGGCAGTAAATTGCTCTGAGTTTCTGTTTTTAATAATACAAAAATCAAGTGGCCATTAGATGGGGTCTGGAACTGTAAGCCTAATTCGGTTGTGCTGTTTTGTGATGCTGTGAATGCATGTGCCTCATCTTCCCTGCTCTTATAGGAAAAGAGCATCTTGTTTCTCCTGATGCTGTGGGAATTTATTTCCCCTGTAGAAGATATTTGTTCAAAATGAAAACTCGGAGAGTCCTAGGATAAAAGAAACAAAATACAAAGAGATATCAGGCCACAACTAAATAGAATAAGTCACATTCAACCTTTGCCCTGTAAGTCAGAACAAACCCCAAAGCATTCAAACACAGGGCTCACAGAGCTTGTACCTGGGAGGTATGACTTCTGGTTGCCAGACAGATTAGCATGTTGTGCTTTCTGTTCTCTACTTTCAATGCAAATTTAAAATAACAGGAAAACTAATAGAAAATTATATTTGAAATAATAAAAACCTGAAGGGAATATTGATTAAAGAATGTAGTCCATTACATCCATGGAGTTTGAATAGTACAGCTTCCCAGAAGTCTGCTGCAGGTTGCAGATTGTAGGAATCCTATTGTAGTCTTTTGGGGGTTTTGGTTTAGACTGCTCCAGGGTTGGAGAAACAGTGATATTCAGATCCATGGTGGAGGCTGCTTAGGCACACAAAGAGAAGCAATTAATTCCACAGTGAAGTCAGACCAAAATTTAATTTCTGTTTCTTTTATCATGAGAAGAAGCTGAATGCTTGATCTTAGGGAAATGCCCATGCACAGACCCGCCTATTCTGATACTGGCACAAGCCTTTAGCTTTAGATGAAGCCAATCCCAGGCTTAGTTTTTCTTTTACAATAAGTTCTAAATTGGAAATGTAAATATCAAGTGAATGCTACTTGCTTGGACAACATATTGATACAGAAATGTGCCTGGCTGGCTCACTACAGAGTAAACACAGCTGTGGGATGAGTTGCAGTAAAAGTGAAACAGTGGAAGGGAGCACTGTAACTATGATTATTGATTGAAAATATACTTATTTGGGCATTCATATGTTTTGTTTGTGGTTAGGATCAGGATGGAAGGAAGAAGTTTTCTGACAAATCTATGTATGAACTTTCAGAGCTTTTCTTTTCAAAGTCATCTTGACGAATTATGGCATGTTGGTTTTTGTTTTGTTTTGCTTTCAGAAGACATTTTTATAAGAATTCTCATTTGCAAAGACTTATTTTAGGTGCATCCAAATTCCAGATCTTTTGTTCACTATTTGTATGAAATATAGTCATAAGAGCTGTTCTTGATCTTGTCCTTCTGTTCTGCAAGTCAGGAAAAGTAATATGAATGAGATTTTAAAGACAGAATCTATGGTGGTGACCTGTCAGACTTCTGTGAATGTAGTTTGTACCCATTTTGATTTAAAACAAATGATTTCTTCAAAACCCAAAGAGTGACAGAGCTGGGTCCTGTGGGAGTAGTCATTGAATATCTCAAGTTGTAAGGGACATCAAATCCAGGTACAGTACCGTCCTTTGTGTGCCTACAGTGAAGTCCTTGGCTAATGACTGTTTTCCCCTATTTGTGCATGCATAACACAAGCTTCCCTTCTTTATGTCCTCCTGTTTATTCCTTGACATCCTCAGGGACTTCATTTGTGGCCATACATACATAGTGAAACATCACGAGTGACAGCAAGGTTGCCACTCTGGTTCTCCTGCAGAGAATGGATTAATATATTATTGGCATATGACAGTTTAATCAGTCCTTCCTGTCTGTCCAGCCATGCCCTTCACTTGTGACAGCCTAATCTGAGAGAAGCAAAAGTGGTTTAAGAAATTACCTGTGTCAAACCAACATTTCAACTTATGTTTGCTATTTTCTTCTATGACTATAGAATAGCTTATGTATTAACTGGAGAGGGCTGCTAAAATGCTTAGTGCAAGGATGGGCTCATTTGTTGAAAGACTCACTCATCTTAATCTTGAACATTTTCAAAATTGCTTTTTGGGCATCTTTTGATGCTTGCTTCAAGCTTTCAGCTCGGTGATATATGGAAATAGCTATGTGGTGTCTATAAGAGTATTTCTAGGCTGTCTGAATGCTGACTACATGGTACTTAGATGATGCATATGTTTGAAAGATTCCTTCTCCTAAAGAGGTGAAGCTTGGCACACTTATTGACATCAGTGAGTTCTTGGATTGTACTAGTTATCTGCTACCCTGTATATTCAGCATCTGTACCCTGTGCATTCAAACTCTCTACAAAAAGTACATTCAGTGCAGCAGCATCTAGGGCAGCTCATAGATCCAAATAAAGAGATAAAGGAGAATCCTGAGGTACAGACCAGTTGGGTCTTTTCATTACATCTTCATTTTCTGATTGCTCACAGATGCTTGTGGGTATCAACTGCCTCATGTGCACATGCTTAAGGCCATTTTCCTCTATGCTTAAGGCCATTTTCCTCTACAATTTCTGTGGTTATGCTCCATAGTTCACAGTATGGTGGGCCTTCTTGGTGTCCTGTGATGTCCTGGTGACCCAAAAATACTTTTGTTTTCCTTTGTTTTGCATTGAAATGTCAGAAACAATATGAGAACTGTGTTATAGCCAGAATTGTGTTTTCATAGGATAGCATGGTGCTACATGCCATGACAACCTGTGAAGAAGTTTGAAAGTAAGGGAGCCTGCTGAAATAGTGTTGGGAGACTCATGGCTGAGAAAACCAAAGCAGGTGCAATGTCACCCACACTGCCATTTGGAAGTTGTGCTTGCAGGGAAAGATTTTCCAGACAGCTCCTGGGCTTTGTCTTGGAAAGGGAGTTAATTGGGTTGCTCAAAGTAAACAGATGGGATGCAGTATTCAAGCTTGCTCCTTGGCTGTCAATTTCTTATTCAGCACTATCTGCCTATTAAGCTTAAATATTGGCAGAAAAAAATCAATAAAAACCAAAGAGAGAACGAGTTAAAAAAAACAACCCCCATACCAAATAGAAATGGAAACAAATACTGGCAATGGAATCACTTTCCATGACCCATGTGGAAGATGGTGACTTAGGAAAATTTATTCATACAAGACACGTGCAAAAAGTGCCTGAGGAGAAGGATCATGGGCTGCCAGAAAAAATGGCAGTAACTGGAATGATTGTCAGAGATATTCTAGCTCAGAAAAGCATGAGGAAGAAACCCAGCCAAACTATGATGGCAGTGTTTATAGCAAACAGGAGTGAAGCTTGATCCATTTAGAGTAAACAAATTATTTTGGTCTTGTCCTGGGAAAAAGACTCAGTGGACTTGATCCAATTAAAGTGGAAGCAGTGGAGCAGGAAAGGACTGCTGGTCTTGAGCAGTAGCAAGGACTGTGGAATCTCCAAGGCTCTTCTCTTCATTAGGTGGGGGGAGAAGGATGGACGTGGCTGGGTAGCTTACCTGTCACTGTCACTCTGGGGAGAAAGAAAAGTGTGACATTAGAAAATTTAAGTCTCAAAAGGAACCAAGAATGAGATGAATGGACAGATGCAATAAAAGAAAGTGATTAGTCCTGAGAGACCTTTTGCTCTGCAAGTTTAAGAGGTTAGAGAAGCTGTTTAATGACCTCTTGGCATTTTGACATCTGTGACCTCTTTACAGAAATGAGCATTTACCAACACTCCTTCAGTCTAACAAAAATGCAGTCAACTTCTCCAAGGCTTCTCATGCAGTTTACTTCTCTGTCCTTGAGGCAACCTGAGAAGAATGGTCTTTAGTTAACTGACTTTGCTGAGGCATTTTCAAATTTAGATTTCATGAGAAGGTAAAAACCTTGGAGGAACAGAGGAGCGCACAAAAGGTTAACTTTAGAGCTCAGAGCCACTTCAGATTTGCAAATGGCATTGTCATTCTTGCAGAAGCCCTGGAGAGACAGGGAAAGAGTAATTAGGGAGAAGTTCATAGTAGGTGAGGAATAATTAGGAGCTGCTGAGAAAAAGCTGATGAGGACATCTTGGAGAATGCCTGGGAAAAAGAGCCCTGCAGCTTATATCCACATAAAGGATGTACACTAGTGATCAGAGGTTGGAGTCTAGATATAGGGTCTCTTTTTGCACCCATCAGTACTCCTCAACTCATACACCCTTCCTTGCTCCTGAACCCCAGTACCTCCTTGTCTGCTGAAGTATTGTTACCTTTCTGGTTATAGTAGTACCTAAACCTGTTCTTCCCAGATGGGGCCCAGAGATGAGAGGCAGCTGGACCCAGATGTCAGCAGAACATTAATGTCCTGATATAAAGATTCTCATGTTTCCCTCTAAATGCTGTCTGCTGTTTTGTTTAGGGGCTGGTCCTTAAAAGGCATGATGCCCTCACACGTACTCTTGGCCTGATATGACACGGGAGGGAGAAGAAAGATGAAGCCACAGCACTCTTCTCTCTAAACCCAGAGAGAAATAATGTAGTCAACCAATATGATAAAAGGCAATATGAACACAGGCAAAGTAGTAATTATGATCTCTGAGCAGTAGTTCTGGAGTGAACTAGAGGTGGTAGGTTGGCATACATGGATATTTGAGGCTCGTACTTCCAGACAGAATTACTACTCGTAGCTGGGGTCCTATGGCTGTGGTAATATCTGGAGCCATCTTTAGCTCCTCAAAGCAGAACCTGTACCATGGTGTCAGTATAATTGAATGCAGGAAATCCAAGGGTCAGTTTGCTGCAGTGATGACATGTGGGTGGATCCCTGAGCTGACAACTGAGTGACTGTGCTCTGGGGTTTTGCACTCGATACCAGCTCTGGCCTTGTCCCAAGGGCTGAATACCAGTCAGGGGTTTACACACATTAGGAATGTTCTCAGAACAACCCATTAGGTATTGCTTTCAATAAAAATAGATCCCATTCATGCTCTTGTCTTGAAGACATTGAAGCAAAGCATGGTTCAGTGGGGATGGACAGGAGAGTTGCTTCAAAAGTACATTCATGATCCCAGATAAACACTAGAGAGCAGATGTTTCTGCGCCTCTGGTGCCCCTCTGTAAAAGCAAGAGGAGATCTTTTCTGCTTTCTGGCAATTAAAATAGGATAAGACATTCTTAAGGAAGAAGGGAAATAAGAGGAATAAAGTGAGGGATTTACATTTATTTTTATCAGTGGAAAGAAAACTGGTTTTCTTCTATACAACAACCCAAAGAAAATATCTGTACCCGTCTATCCTTACGATGGATGATCCTTCTATTTTCATTATACTTTTATGAGGTGAGCCTATTAAAATGTGAAAATAAAGCCAAGCAAATCCACCATATCAAATAAAATGCACCAATGCTTTTCTTCTATCAAAACAGAAAAGTTTTTTTCTCTATGAGGCTACCTTGCTTTTCAAATTAAATGTCAAGTATCATGTCTCCCCCAGAGATGTGAGCTACAGAGCAAAGTTCAGATTCGTCAACTACAGAATTATATTTACCTTAATGCTTATTACATATCAAATTACTGTGCTGTGACATGAATAAATATTGGATTTTAAAGTTATTCCATTCAGAGTTTTACTGAAAGAAATTTGACTACTTTAGTGCAGCTGTTTGGCAGGCCAAAAAGGTCATGTATTTTAAGGGAACATTCAGGTAAAAATATGTCTGTCCACAAAGGAAACTGTTTGTTAATCAGCAAACCTAGTTAATCAGCACCTTTTGCTGTTGAGGTGTTGCATGTGGGATCCTGCAATCCAAACTGCAGTTCCACTCACAGCACTGTTACAAGGTCGATAGGTGCTGGATTCCTTGTTTTACGAAAGGAGGAACTGCAGCACGAATGAAGTTGGGTGTTCTCAGCAGCAACCTCACGCCCCTCATGGAAAGAGGAGGCTGCTCTGCTTGTGCCCAGTATGATGAGGATGCTTCTGTGTTTGTCTCCTACTTTCAAAGCATGGCTTCAAAGGGGAAGAGCCATGTGGCTCAGAGGAAGTTATGAGTGGCCCACACACTGAGGAGGAGACAGCCTTGGCCCAGAGCTAGCCATTGTCTGGGGTGGAGGGTGGAGGGGTCCCCACTATGGGTGTGGAATCAAGAGTTGTGAGTGGATATCATAATCTAGAACCCACAATCTTTGTTGCCTCTTCTCCTGAGAAAACTGTTGCTGTTGTACCTCTTCTGCTTATTCACAAATTACTGTTTAATAATTAGACAGTCTTAGCACATTTGGCTTTGCTAGAGCTCCCTCTCCATTCCTAGACTCATCCTATTAAGTATTGGCCTGTGGATCAGATTTTATGCAAAAATCAGTGTGCTTATTTTATTTTTTTTTTTTATGGTGAGAGTGGAATGTAGAAAAAGTGGCTTTTGCTATTTTCCTAAATTCCTTCTAGTCCACAGTCTGGTTTGATTAAGGTCTCCAGCAAGACAAAGTAGATGTGAATACAGAATGAGACAGTATTATTTGTCAAAGGTCATTTAGAACTGCGAGTAAATATGAGGAAATTGATGTTTGCCTCCTGCTCAGACTAACAAATCCTGATCAGCTGTTTCAGGCTGCCTGGGCCATTTACACTGATACAGCCTCTTTCAGGGTGAGGATCTCATAGAACTTACACTGGCCTTGTTGATTAACTTCTGATTTATTTAAAACCACCTCTAAATTTGCATCTGAAAAAGACTGTTTTAATCCTGCTACCTAATATTAAATTTTAGAACTTCATGTCAGGGGGTCACGGTTGTTTGGTATTACAGCCTTGGATAAAAATAGAATGACATTATTCCAACAATATTAATCTTAATGAGATGTGCAATCTTACCATGTGTATATCAAGGACACTGTACTCATATGTTAACTTTATTATGCCAGTTAATGCAATTAGTGTAGTGTTGCTAATGTAGTTAAAAGTTTTATCACTAATCATATAAGCTCCAATAGGATAAATATAAAGGGTTATTAATGTGGTAATTTGTTATTAACGAGTAGAGAAGCAGCAGAGCAATAAACTTTGCCTTCCTGCTGTAATGCCTTTATATGTCATCACATTTTGGTTTTCATAGCATGACTGTCATTCCTTACACTGACTGCTGGCTGCCACTGGAATCTCTCTAATATTATTTAAAAAGGACTTGGCACCCATTTAAAGATCTCAGTGTCCCTCAATCAGTTTTGTGGTGCATAATTTTTCTTTCACTTTTTCTCTTTCCTTTTGACAGCTTGCAGCAGGTCTGACTCTTATCTGATCAGGATTCCTGTCTGTGAGAATGATCTTTAAATACCTTCAGTTCAAGGACACTGTAGAGTGTCTCTTTCAACTAATATAAGGTACCAAAATAGTGAAATTTAATGAGATAGAACACCAAATTGATTGTCTCAGAAAGAGTACCTGAGAGGGTAGTTAAGATGATGTGTCAATCACTTTATCTTAACAGCTTGTACCGTCATCATGTGACATTTCTACAGAATGGCATGAACTGCTTGGTGTCAAAGGACTCATATTTGCCCCTTTGATTTAACTAGCAGACAAAAATCATTAAAGGGCAAGGACTGCTTTGCTTAGTGGAGAGGACACAGCTTATATGGTTTTAAGCAATTTAAAAAATATTGACGCCCTAGTTTTAGGATATCTTTTAGGTCTTTATCTGTCTTTAGTTTTATTTTTCCATCACAACTGTTAGAATTTTGAGGACAGCCTGAACATGTTTTGTTTCTGCTGGATCATTTCGTGCCTGGGAGATAGACAACTATTCCCATAATAGCTATCAAGAGGCAATAAGCTGAAGTCTGCTCATGTTTCATGATTCAACATGAGTCATGGTCCAGGTAAAAATCTGATTAGATGAAGTGTATCATCAGATTTTTCATCAGACTCTCTTCTTCCAGAAACAATGACATGGGTTGCAGGAAGTGCAATACGTATGTCAGGTATGCAGGGCTATTGTCATATCACAGACAATTTCTGCTTCAAACAAGGATGCTGGTAAGTAACTCTTAGGAAGGAGTTTTCACTTTTTTTTCGCTCCTTAGCCATTCAGAATCCACATTTTGTGTGAAATTTGCTATATACGCAACATGTAGGTTCTGCTGGTGGGAATGACAGTCTGAAAGAGAAGGGAAAAGGATTAAGAGGAGATGATTTACTTTACACACTGCTGCATTGGGTACTATACTGTGGATTAAGAAGAAACACAACATTTTGGGACAGCATGCAAAGAGATATAACTGTGAACACAAAACCACCTTTGCTAGGAGCTTGTCTGGAAGCTGTGGAAAGCAGAATAAAATTAGCAAACTGTAAAACTGGAATCAGAATAAGGCTGTAAGAGTGAGGAGGTTCTTGAATGACATGGAAGTTAGGGAAACACTCTTCTGGTTGACTTTAGGTCAGACTGTGGTATTTTATGAAACAGGTCATATCATCTGGTTTCTTGGGCTTGGTAAACCAGTTGGTCTCCAGTCCTGTCTTTTTAAGAGCTTTGAATAATAAGTAAACAAGAACAATGCCTAGCAGAGTCTTTGGGATGGAGAAGGAGGTGCTGAATCTTATACAGAGCCATACACAATCTCTTCTTAAGAGGATATTAATTTTGGAATATGCTAATTATTCTATATTGTGATTTTGCTGAAAATTTGTCAAAGATCAGTTTGGGCACTTTCTATGCTAGCTAATAATGGCAGCAGTTATAGGACTGAGTTATTTGAGAGCCCTCCATTCAGAGGGATCCCAAAACATCCATATGCTGCTGTGCCTAATGAGAATCACAGGCTTGTCAGCCCTTCCAGTGAAATAGAGCTGTCAAAGAGAGAGAGAGAGAGAGAGAGCAAGAGCTACCCAATGACATTTAAAATTCCTTTCAAGTATGCATACGTAGTAAAATGCCAGCAATGGGGTTAGACAAGTTCATAACAGGCCTCACAAATGGGTTACTCTAAATGAGAATGTAGAGGTCTCAATAATAAAACCCACACACCTGCTTCCTCAAAACTGAACATTTTAATTGAATTTTCTGCTCCTGTTTGTTCTTCTTTGAATCTCTTTCTTCATCTCTCAGTTGTAGTTGTGCCCCCAATCTCAATCTGAGCCATCTGTTCTGCTTCTAATATTAACATCTTCTATCATATAATGTACTATCCCCTGAGAAAAAAAGAAGAAAGATGATGACTTTCTCCTGGGAGGGAACCTTATATTTCACAAAAGGTTCAGCTGTCACTTTAAAACAACACCTTCCCACACACAAATATGCACCTGCCACATTAGAATATTATTAATAATTCAGCCTTCTTGTATTTGACAAGCTAAACAAAATTACCCAAAAAATGTGAAAAGGTCTAAGAAAGGTCAATGTTTCTTTTCAAAATGATAGCACCCAAAGTGATCCACAACAGAAAGTAATTACATTTTTAATGAACTGTTCTAACTTAACTCCTTGTATACATTGCAAATTTCTATTCTTTTCCAATTACACAGGTATCTGTTTAAGCTCTGAAGTTTGCAAAGTTGTGTTGACTTTTCTCAGTCTCAGTCTAGAATTACAAATCCCTGTTCCTTCCATTCTGTGTTGTTATGGTCCTTCACTAGCTAATAGTCTCTATCCAGTCTCCACCACTCTCAGTATAATCCCAAAATCATAGGGGATTTGTGGGTCGGAGGAAGAGATGACAGCAGTACCGCTCAATTTCACGTGTAACTGCGGTTTCAAGCTGAACTAGAAAGTCAGCACACCCTGTGAAAAAAGAGTGGTAGTGGAAAGATAGGAATAGACTCAAGGTTTAGGGTTGATCCTAGTAAATTAAGGAAGGGAGTTGTGGGAAAGTCTTAAAATCTGATGAAAACTTGAAAACTGATGTGGGAGATTTAGGCTGGGATGACAAAACAGAAACTAGAAAGAAATCAAGAGGGAGTTCAGAAAGATGTGATGAGGATCAGATTTGTTTGGAAGAATCTGGGAGCCTGTAAGGAAACACAAAGTGTGATCCTGGCTGGGGCAATTTAAGAAAGAATAATGAGATTAAAGGAAAAACTGATACTATCAGTAAAGAGAAAATGCCAAAGCCTCACATTTGCTTTATTCCAAATGATATCTGGGTTGAAGCAAGCAAATGTGAAAGTCTCTGTTCATCAGATCCAGAGAAGTTTGTTTTTACTTGTGGAGAGATTTCAGCATTACATGGCCAGAACTGTGTAATAAAACTTTGGATGTTTTGTTGCATCTGATTCAAAATACCTCTTTCAGTTTTGTCTATCCCCATTAGTCTTTCTGCCTAATGTAGCTACTCTCAGTTTATGCCACTCAGGACACAGATGTTTCTCTAGTCTTTCAAATAAAGTCAAGAGCATGAAAGTGAGTCGAGCATTTGGTTTCAATTTACTAACAAGGATTTTGAAATCTGAGTTTCGTGGAGACTAGGATCATAGAGGCACATAACGGTTAAAGCTTTGAGTGTAGCCCTTAACAGCTGTTCTGCACTAGTGCTTCTTTGTGGACTGTCTGGTTTAGGCTTAAAATAAGCTGCAGAAAGCCACACTGATGGCCAGCTTGTAACTGAGGTCATGAGCTGAATTGCAGAGCACCCTGCACATTCCGTGCCAAGACATAGACAGAAGGCAGTTCAGATAAACTGAATCTTCCTCTGAAGTCTCTCTCTATTGATTAGAGAAGGCCTTTAATGTGGAGATCCTAAATCTAGTGTCAGTAGTTAAATAGAATCCTAGCTGTAGGCTGGAATAATGCCTTTGGCATTGGGAAATGGCACATGGCAATTTGCTAACTTCAGTCCATCAAGGCAACAGGAAAGGCAAATACAGAAAAATTGTGCTTCACATTCTTGGACTGCTTCACTTCACAATGGCTTATGTTTGAAGATGGCATAGATGTTGTTTGCAATCAGAGTTTGGGTTTTGAAGACACTAAATGTTTTGGAAGGTGTTGCCTGGAACCTAAGCCATATCCAGGTTTCAACATCTTCTTGCTGATCCTGTCTCACTGCTGGAGGAAAATACACTGCACTGGCTCAATTAATATTAGATTTAATATGGTTTAGCGTAAATACATGATTTTAAATGTTTCCTTCTGGAACACAGGGTTTTCTCTGTGAGCTACAAAGTTACACTCCCACTCTTTCTGTGGGAAGGGAGTTATTCCTCTCCTTAGTGCATGTACACCATGGCTTTACTTACAATACAGAATCATCTAGGGCTGAATAACCGTCAAACTGACCAGCAGACTTGGGGCAATGGAATACAGATATATTTCTTAGATCTTATAGTAGTTCTAGCACCTAGATAAATGTTATCTATATAGAGGAAAGGAATATAATCCTCTGCTAAATTTGAAAAAAGACATGGAGTATATTTGCACAACTTATTCCTACACCAGGAATGTTTTAAATATCTCCAAGGCTCTGGAAATAGGTGTTACAAATAGCTAAATGAAGTTACAAGTAATTTTATGACCTAACCCCATAAGACTTTAATAGAAGGTTTTGTGTGTCAAAAGAAAGTCTCTCTGGAATGTAAAAATAACTCATTCATTGTTGAAAAGAATCATCAGAATTACAGAGATATTTTAAAGAAAAAAAGCATCTTTAAAAGTCCCCATCACATGATGGCCATGAACCATTGAGAGTGAAATTCAGGGTTTTGGAACATGTTTCTTTTCTTCCTTTTCAGTTTTGATTTGAGGTCCTCTTTCCAACTGTTTTGTCCTGGTGAGCCCAACCTTCCATAATTTAATAATTGCTGTCTAAAAAATGTCTTTAGATTATGTACAAGTTTTTTCTGTTAGTAGCTCTTGAAAAGAATCACCCCATATTTGGAAATATTACCACAGTCCCAGAAATTTAACAAAGCTAGTGAGACATAGGAAAGAACGGATATCATTAATACTGAAAAGGATGGTAAGAAAATGCAGAAGGTTTACTGGGTTTGATGATGTATTCCTGCAAGTCATGTCTGGTAATTTCCCATTCTGAATATGTTATTATTCTCAGGCATGTTTTTTATTGCAATCATGTCTTAAGATGTTCTTATTATGTGTTTACTTAAATATTAAATATGGTCTTGAAGGACTTCTAGAGAAATTAAGCCTCAGCTTTTGATGTCTGATTACAGATATCTGATATATCAGAGATACAGACAGTAGGCAACAATACATTTTATACAAACAAAGTTACTTGATCTTTCTTTTGAGGAAATAGTTAGCACATATAGAAATATTTTCCCACAAATTGCTACTTATAAAGAGTATTGGCTAAGCCAGAAGAGACACACATTGCACCAAAAACTATCCTAGAGTGAAACAAAATATCTTAATACAAAATAGAATAGTATCCCTTTATATAAAGGAAAAATACTTGAGTACACATGGTTCCCTAAAGGGAATAGTTATGTTGACTGAGGACATGAGTTAACTTCAGAACAACAGAGCTATCCCATGGGCTGGACCAATAGCCCATTTAATCTGGGATTCTTTTCCAACAGGGGCTGGTAACAGATGTTTAGAGAAGAGTATAAGAACTAAGCAGTACACAATACTTTCCACCTTCCAGATATATTGTTCATGGACTTCCTGAGCTGGTGACTATTTTCAGACCATCTGCTTGCTGCACCCACTCTCCATGAATTAGTCTAGGGCTTTTAAATGCATTAGTGCCTTTAGTCTGTGCCTCCACAGCATCCTGTGGTAATGAGTTTCACAGTTTTATTATGCATGATGTGAAAAAGTACTGTTGATGGAAAAAGGTATTTCCAGAGGGTGATTCATCCTTCCTGACTTAGCAGAGGATTAATTACCCTTTGAAGAGTCTCATCTTTCTGCATTGACATTAGAGCTTTAGTCGATTACTTCACACCAGACACGTTCATTTTGGATAACTACAGATAGGGGAGAGTTATCCCAATTTTAGGGTCAGTTTAATTAAATGCGATAACCTCTTTCAGTTAAACACCCTCAGCATAATATTTTTTCTGTAGATTTTGATGATAGGAAATACCATAAAGTTTTCCACAAAGATGTACTTGAATGAAAAATTGCTACCTGCCTTTGTAAGCCTTATGGCAAGGCTTTCCCTCTGCCAGTTTAAACTAATTAACTTCGTGTGTAGATGAGGCCTAAAGGATCATTATAAGAAGAGGAACATTAGGTTTCATTATTTATCTTTTTTTATTGAAGGGCTTCAGCTAACACATGTGGATGGTTAAATTATATGAACTATGCCTTGAAATGGATGAAAAAATTCTTGCTGTTCTATCAGTCAGTGGATACTAAACAAATAATTGTTTACAGGGAGAGATCCTCACTAGAATGTGGGAAGTGAGCCATGTATTGTATATCAACTATATTAACAAAGGAGATGTTTTTCACATCCAAAAGATAAAAGTTTGTACTTTGGGAGATGACAATGCACACAACGCTGATCATGTAGATATAAGGTTTTTAAACAAAGTAAGATTTAATGCTTTCTAGTCACCTATTTCCTCAACAGAGTAATTAAATCATGTAAAACTTATTTTTAATAGCCCATGGCATAGACTGAAGAAATTATTTTATAATGAATACGTGTTTTAAACACTTGGGATAAGAAATCTAAATAAAATATGCATTTACACAATATTCTGAAATTTTTATAGCTCTGAAATAGTTCTTATTTGGCAAAAGCACAGACAACTACTTGGCATTAACTAATTTAGCTCCTGTAATTGTAATCAAGGGAAATCACCTCACTGGTACTCAGTTTCTAACAATAAGCTTCATAAAGCTTGTTAATGAAACTCACCATTTCAATCTTGTTTTTTGGAAAATAGTTCTATTCCCAAAGAAATGATAAAATTGTAGGAAAAAACCCCAAACCAAATCAAACACACTTTTCATTTAAACTTGACTCACTCTCTTAGCTTTCTAAAGAAGTGTCATAGAAGCAGTGGCATTTTGCAGCTAGGCTTGCAGCAGGATGAAATAAATGGTTAGGCCTTTAATGCAAGCCCTGGGAGAGTTGGATTTCCTGCTCAATGGCAGATGTCTGGTGTCCTCATGCAAGTGAATGATGTAGTCCAGAGATGCCAACTATGATGGCCACTGGAAGCAGGAGGGCTGTCCTAGTAGCATGCCACAGCATATTGCTAGGACAAATTACTGGTAAAACAGGTGGATCCAGTAGGAGTTCTGCATGACCTCTGGAGGAGAGTGAAGCTGCACCCAGAAGTTAGTGTCTCGATGAATACTCTTATTGACTTTTTGCATATGAGAAGAGCAGGATAGTAAGAGTGTGTTTTGAAGTGAATATTGGCTTGATACAGATGTTATTAGAGTGTTTAAGGATTTGTACCTAAAAGTGTCTGAGAAAGGCTGGATGGAAGAAAAATATAGATAAAGCTATGCCAAGATGGAGCCATTTCCAAACAGAAACTTAATGGAAATTTATCTAGCAGAAACCTCACTTATTTAGACCTTAGACAATCTCCAAAATTAGGCAGTAACTGAAGTGGATTTAATTTCAGTGTCAGTCATGAGCCCAAGTTTCTCTGTGGCTTCAGCATTTATCAAATAATCTTTAGCACTTTTATATTTCTTGTAAACATGGGAAAGTGGTAGTTTCCTGACTCACAAGGACGCTTTAAAGTAAAAGAATGCTGGTTTTGAAAATATGGTGAAAATGACAGGCACTGCTCTAAACCAGATATATAGAATTCATTCTGAAATGGTGTCAATATTTCCTTCTGCACTGCCTAACTATCATGATTTCCTACTTCCTTTTCCTTTTGGCAAGGTTAACTTATTTTTTAGAGGCTGGACTTTCTGAGAGTAGATGCACAGGGTCTTGGCATTCACGGTACTGATATGCCTCATGGAAGTCAGTAATAGTTATTTAATGATAAGAGGAGTGCTCTGTGAATCTCCAATGAATAGTATTCTATGTTTGTGTAGAATGTTCTTGAAACAGTTCTGTTTCTACAATTGTGCTTCTGAGGGTAGCAATATAACTAAGAATGTCATGTATAAATAAAGTATTTACCAATTAAAACAATGTTATTCAGAAAATTGCTGTTACAAACTATGATTTGTAGCACATCTGGATGAACTAATCTTTAGTAAGACATTTGTTGAATTTTTATATCTTTATGCTTTTTGTGAGTACAGTACATTCCATACATTTGAAGATAATTCAGTTTGAGGATGGTGTTTGCCATCTAGTTATTCCATACTGCTTAATTATTAATAGCTGTGATTAAAAATTCTAGCTGTGTGTATGCACTGTGTGACAGATAGGGGAGAGCACATCTGACAAATGGTGGACACTTTTTTTTTTTGCCTGTTCCATTTTTAATTTTGGAATGAAAGTCAACAACATTCTGAGCTGTATAAGCAGGTAAATAGACCAAGAAAAGTGATCATCACTCAGGGCTCATTAGAAAACGGAGTTTTGGGTCCAGTGTTAGGTCTTTATGTACAAGAAATTGGTTGAACTTGCATGATGGCCATCATGAAAAATGATAAGGGGTTGGAGCACTTGCCCAGTGAGGAAAGACTGAGGGTGTGGGTCTTGTTCAGCCTTGTGAAGAGGTGGTTTTGGAGGAACCTAACAGCAGCCTGGCCATACCTGGAGAAAAAATGCAGAAGGGAAATGAATAGATAGTTGGTAGGATAGTAGGGAAGGATTTCAGTGTCAGACCAGGTCCTCAGGTCTCAGAGCTGGGAGGCAGGGGACAGTCTATGCATCTTTACAGACCAAACTATGTCTAAGTTGTATGGTGGTTGCTTCCTAAGTCAATGACTATGATATTCTGGAGTGAAGATTCATTAGGCACAACTTCAGGAAACTTCTGTGAATGTCCTACAGTGCTGAGGTATGACTGGATGTGCCAAACATTGCCCAGTCAAATTCTGTACTGGAAGAAATTCCACTAATGAAATTCCATCAGCAGATGGTTTGGTATTTCACAAGGGTGCTTGCTTGCTAGAGTGTTTGTGGAAGTGAAGAGAAAGGAGCTGAGGGTAAGACTCATTGTCAGTGCTTGGATGTGCTGTGTGGTGTATGGTCAAGTTCTGGGGAGCACTAAGTGCTTTCTGCTAGGCCCAAAACTGCCAGAATCTCATTGACTTCTGATTATATTGCCTGAATTCAACATGATGTATGTGCATGCCAGATGTTTGTGCACGCCAGGCATGCATAAACCACACAGTTTATTTGTCTTGCTCTATCAGCATGCTGGTGACGATCCTCCATGTCCTTTAATATTGATATATTCAGCTATTGACAAAGGGCTCTAAGCAGCCTCTGGGGACAGGATTGTCTTCCAGGCCTGAAGGGTGGGCGTCATGGTTTGAGACTGAAGTGGCAGCAGACTAAAGTGGCTTGAATACCCAAAACACTTTTAGTCACAGGTGGAACATCTGCCCTGTGAGGAATGCCTCAGATTTTTTAAGCCTGGAGCAGAGAAAGCTCCAGAGAGACCTTATTCCAGCCTTTCAATACTTAAAAGGGAACTTAAAAGAAAGATGGGGATAAACATTTTACCCTGTTGTGGTAGGATAAGCGGTCCTGGTTTTAAGCTAAAAGAGAGTAGATTCAGACTAGATAGAAGGAAGAAACCTTTTACAAAAGATGTGGCAAAACACTGAAACAGATTGCCCAGAGTTGTGACCACCCCACCCCTGGAAATACTCAAGGACTGGTTGAATGGGGCTCTGACCCAGAGGAAGGTGCTCCAGTGGAAGTTGTTCCTGTCCAATCCAAGGGGATTGGAACTAGATGATGTTAAAGGTTCCCTTCCAACCCAAACTGTTCTATGGTAGATTTGGTGTTAGTGTGTGACATGGCATCATCTTCCCACAGGAGACACTGTGGTGCAGTACCAGGCTGGGGAGGGGCAGGGGACACTTCTCCAGGAGACTTTAAGGCATGGCTCAGAGGGTCTCTGCCCACTTCTGTCAGTTATGGGATCTTCCATTCTGACTCACCCAGCTTCTCATAGCTGCTGGCTGTTGCCTCCTGGGGCTCAGGGCTCACCCTTCTGGAAGGTTCTCCCCATACAACTGCAAACAGCTTTGTTACAGAGTGAGATTGTAGGGTCCAAGCTGAGCAGCCCCAATCACACACTCAACTACCATTAAAAGTTCATCTTTTGTGGGTCTGATCCTCCAATGAGACATTAAATTCTGGGATAGGGAGCAAATAAGAATATTTTGGTGTCACATACATAATAATGAACCACAAAATCGTGATGCAAGATCCTTTCAGAGTGGCCCTAAGGCTCAACTCTTCAAGAGCAGCAAAGGTCTTTCTGCTTTCTTTTCTGTGTATCCATCTGTCATTTCTCCCTGAGTCTGTCCTCCTTCCTCAATGCCAGGCTGCTTTGGATAATTTGTCCCAATTAATTAGATCCCAGAGCTGTTTTCAAAAGCCTTTATCATTCAATCCCCATGCTGTTGACTACCTATTAAATGACATAATTTAGGATCCTATAAGGGAAATCAAACATTTATCTTACTTTTTGTCTGTGACCATAGCACACCAAAGAACTGGTATTTACATGGAAGCCATCTGAAATGCTAATGGAAATAATTAACTCCACTCTGCAGACTCCATTCAAATTGCTCACTGAACCCCTACACTGATTCAAGAAATGAAACTGGAAGCTTTTCTTTAAATGAATCTTTTCTTAGTACTGATTAAAACTGTGATTTACTCTTTTGTCTTTATTTCCCTTAATTTGAAGTATAACTAGAGGAGGTCTATAATTGCCAATCATTTTCTATAACACCAAACTTTTTTGCTGTTTTTTTCTGTAATTCTTTAGGAGACTACATAACTTTTAACAAGGCTCCCCAACCTCCTTTTTATGCCCAATAACACCAGCTGCCTTCTGGCGTCTCTAATGAATGTATCTCCCTCATCTCTCTCCACCACCTCATCACTTTCATTGTGTTCCCCTTCTTTGACAGGTGGTCTTGTGGGTATAACGACATCATTAAATAGCCCTAAAGCTGCTGGTAAGGAAATAGTTATCGAGTGAATCAGAATACCTTCCCTGCTGTAGCCGAATGAACAACTTACACTGTTTGCTAAATTTAACTCTTTCTCCTCTGCTTGTTCTCATCCATCAGGTTCATAGGTCAGGACAGAGTTTCATTTTGTATATAAAGAGATTTAGGTCCACCTGAAATATTTGGGGCAGCCCTTACTTCCCCCTTGCCACTGCTGCCATGGGTAACAGAAGGTTTCCAGGTAACTCACATCTTGGATAAACACAAGTAGGGCATGCACAATACCCTGGAGCACCTACTATGGCATTATGAGCCTATGTTCATGTGACTGAGTCAAGGAGTGTAAATGCAAACCTAGGTGATAATTTAGTCATCCTTCAGGAAGAAGAGGAGGAAAAATGAAGCCCCATCCAAGGAAGACAGAAATCTGTACAGACTAAGGTATTTATTTCTCTACAGGACTCTGAAGCACACTTGCACAAAGCATACAAAGGATTCTCCTGGACTGTTTTTTCAGTGTGCAGATTTAGTTTGGGAGAGAGAAAGTGAATCTTAAGATGCCTGGTTAAAGGAAAGGTCAGGAATACTTCAACCTGGAATGTTATTTAAGCATGTTCTATTTAATTGAAAAATTTTAATGGTAGTGACTAAAGTGCAAAAAGCAGCCAGTGATGTGGGAGCTCTATTAGCAAAAAAAATCCCTGATGCAGCGTTTGTTTAAGATGAGCCCTGGCACTCAAAAAAGAGACAGAATAAACCTTTTGCACTAATTGAAAGCCTGATTAACTGCTCTTAACAATGATTGTGACCTGAAAGGCCAAGCCCAAGTATGCAGAGGGCACAGTCCCATCCTTTTCTTCCATTACCTAATGGCAGAAGTACTGCTCTCATCTCTGGGTGGCTGAGGAAGTGTCAAATTAGAAGTCACCACAGGAAACAAATTCACCACCACAACTGATCCCTTGGTGAAGACTGGCCTGCTTAGATTAGAGTTCTGTTCAATTTGTAGTCAAACAGCAGCAGACAGGCCACTGACATTCTGAGGTTTTGCTGTGGATGTTACTGCTGGGCATGATCCACCAGTGGCTGCTGAATAATGTTTGACATTTCCTCTTTGCAGTTCACAGAACTATGACACCTCGTGTCAATGGAAATAAACCTGTCACAGTCTGATACTGTATTTGAGGCAGTAGATTGAAAATTGATTGTGTGACTTATCTGAATATAAATCGTGTATTTATTTACCTCGAACCATGGACTTGCAATTAGTCAATACATATTCATAAAATATGGGTTAGGTAAATTAACACTTGCCTATTGTAAATTACAACTGAGAATAATTTGCAGTGGTCAGAAAGTCGAAAATGCAGTTCATTTTAAAATGGTTTTGATGCATTGCATTATTTAACCATTCCCTGAATAATTTCAAGCCATGAATTTAGTTACAACACGAAGTATTGCTGACATGCTGAAGAAATTTGCTTAGAAAAATAGCCTTTCTCTTCCATATATTGATGCTTTTTTGCATATATGTTTTAATTGACCAGTCCTGAAATAAAGTTATTCAATTTTGCCCCATCCAATCAGCCTTACATTTTTGTTACAGTGAGATCTATACCCTCCATAAATTTCTGATATCTTTATCCATGCTACTTGGCTTCTTCCCTTAGGAGTTAGAGTATAATGTATCATGTATAATCTAGGTAAATATTGGCCTGTATTTCTCCCACCAGCATAAGTTACACTTTCCCATCCTGTTGAACAATAGTTTTGAAATGTAAGAAAATGGTGGCTTCTGGGGGAAAGGACTTCATACTTTGGCTACAGACTGCAAGGAAGGTATTTGAAGCCCTGATCTGCCTGCTATAAATCCACACCTGAACCTGCCTCTTGGCTCAATGCCTTCTCCCTGGACTACTGGACATAAATGTGGCCAATGCATGGTCTCCAAATTGGTCAATAGCTCTTGCCAGTGGAGGAGTGTAGAAACTGGGTATACTGGAGAGCTCTCTCTTCAGTGCATATCTCAGTTTTCAGTAATATGCAGTGAAGATGCTTCCTCAGCCAGTAAGGTTTTCCTCTGTGTTTATAGCTTTTACAGGCTTTTCACCCTATTTGAAGATGTTTCCTCTGTTCTTTCTCTCTGATATTTACCGTCAATTAAATCTCAGCCCTGAGTGGCCTTTTAGGAATTTTCACTGAGTCCCTGTTGTTTTTGGTGAAGTGCTTCTGTGTTTGTAAATTGGAATATCTGAGTGAGAATCTGCCTTTGAAAAACCCCAAAGACCAGCTCCAGTACAAAAAACATGGAGTATGTGTGGAAATGGGGTGTGGGTGGATGTGAATTTCTCGGTGATGGTGCATCAGAGGCAAGGGCCAAACTTAAGAAATTACATTCCTCTGCCAAAAAAATTTGTGGTATGATAATAATGTTCTTCATCCTTTTGCTGAGTAATGTATTATTCTTCAAGCAGGTACTTAGGTGTGGAAGTCAACACAATTGAGTGAGGTGCTATTCAGCCTAAATAAAGTTTCAGTTCAACCACTAAAAATATGAGGAGAGGATGGCATAAGGCTGACTGTAATTTGTACAACCAAACCATGGAATTGCAATTTCTTGTGGTGAACATTAATGGACGTGTGATATGGTTCAGGTTCATGCCAAGCATGAATTTTCCACTTTCTTGGCCTACACTGAGCAGGCAGTATTCAACATAGGGTGAATTATTTTCTCTTTTCTTCTTTTAAAATAAAGGGGGAAAAAGTAAAATACTTTTGTGATTATACATCTCTCAACCACATAATAGTTCTTCTACAGAAGAATATGGAATTAGTCTTTGCTCAGAGGTTATAACATCTACCTTATCTCTTAGGTCATATGGAAAGTTTTATGTGGAATAACGAGTATTCAGCTGTCTGTAATAGCAAATAAGGGAATGTAAGGTGGTTAACCTCTGGTATTCTTCAGTTGTTGGTGTTTTCAGCAATACTTCCTCACTTGTTTGAAGATGTCTGGGTCTCAAACAAGTCCATGCTCAGATATTTAAATATCCACTTGTTTTAGAAGGAACCTAAAAGGTCAGTGATTTCCTTTTTGTTTCTAGGGACATGTGTACATACATATAGAGTTTAAAGTAGGTTCCCAGCATGCTGTTGCTCATGGAGAAATACTGCTGGAAATCACTCGCATGGCACGTTGCTCAGCCAGTGTGGTACAGGTGTGTAAGGGGGAGTGTTCCAGGACTACTGAAAGGTGCCTTTTGCTATCCTGTGTAGAAGGTGAGACCTGCTTTTACTGGCTCCCTTGGACAGTATAGGACTGTTTCCTTTGTGACTGGGATGATGAAGGTACTCAGCAGAGGTAGCTGAATGAAGCCAAGCAGGATAATTCTGTCATGTGTCCCATTGCCTCACTTGTCACTGCTCTCTTGCTGTTTCCTCTCTGTTTCTCCTTTCCTGGACATTTGCAGAACAGAGCAGAAAACATTTCTGTAGATTTCATCTCTGCTCGTCTTTATTAACTGTGGTATCAAGTTCTGCCTGGGATCAAGGAGAAGTTGTGTGACAAAAAGACAGCCTGGAAACCTAGGATCAGTGTGGGAACTAGGGTGTGGAAGCATCAGTCACTTCTGCACTGTAGAAATCTCCCCACCAAGGACTTCCTTTGACTCAAAATAAAGTGTACCCAATGCTGGTAGTTGAATACTGTATTTAATCTCATTCTTCTGATTGACATCAATTCTTGAAATAAAGTTATCTTGAAACAAAATGTCATAAGGTTACATTTATGACTTGGGAAACCACATTCTAAACAAAGAAATCACACTCTTTTAAAAAGTGTTACAGAAATAAAGTTCATGTTTCTGGAGTAAGGTTTTGGGATTGTTTTTTGCCTAGGAAACTGAGTCGGAAACTGAGTTTTAAAAAATGAATTTATTGTTTTTTGAAAAATACTGATATGAAAACTATGTCTCTCTCAGTGAAATGAGAGTAATGCTGCTCCTGCTCAAAGTGAGCTGTATTCTAGATAATAATGATATTTTGCTCAGCTTGTAAATTACACCACATAAAATAGGCAGAACATTCCTAGTTAAAAAAGTAATGCTATCTGTAGAGGGCGGTGCAAAATGGGAGATGGCATTTTAGGTGTCAAAGACTAAATAATTTCCCCTCCCCTCCTGTCTCTCTCTCTCCCCCCTTCTCTGTCTCTCTCTCTGTCTCTCCCTCTCTCTCTTTATATTTGAAGACCAATGTGTCTAGTATTCCCCTTTACAGCTTATAACATGAAACATGAGTTTTTAGCTCCTTTCCCAGGAATTCACAGGCTTTTATGTTTTGCAGTTCTCTGGCAGAGGTTCAGGTTAAAACACACATAAAGCACAGGTCAGCCACCGAGTAGACAGCCATAGCTATAACTCCAGAGTGCATTTTGTCTTCAAGATGCATGTAATATTAGTGATTGAATTTGTGTCAGGAGGGAGCTTTTGAAGAAAACCACCTGTGCATCCCCTTTACTGTACATTTATTCATACAGCAGAGTAGACTGGAGGTGCACAAATTTGATTTCTTTGGCATGAAAGTGACCACAGGATGTGCTCCAGGATTGCCTCAAATGTACTCCAGCTGTTAATGGACCTTCAGTTCACAGGAGCAAATTAGAGCTAGGCTGATGTAAGTCTCCCTGACGACTCGTGTGTGAGTGATGGTCCTTACCAACAGCTGTGTCTCTCCAGATATCTATCCTTGGATCACTCACTAATATAGACTTTCTTTCCTGTGCAGGAGGAGGAAATGGGTGGACTAATAGGTTATTTTGCTGTTCACTTTCTCACATGTGCCCAGTGATCTGGTAGTCTGGCTCTTACTCATGACAATCTGGCTCTTCTTCCCCAGCTTCCATCTCCAGTTGCAGTCCTTAGGCAGCTCCCTGCACAGAGCTGGCTCGGATGATAGCTCAGATGTATAATTCTATCAGGCAAATAGACAAAGCAGCTGTGACCACATCTGACTGAGGCATAGATGAGGGAAAGCAGATAATGCTCAAGTCATGGATGATGGCATGGGAACACAGACTTGACTCCCTATTAAAAAAATCTCCCTTAGGGAGAGGCTCAAGATGCTCATCCAATTTCATAACTGATTTCTGTCCTTGCCTGAGGGCAGGTAAATGCACAGAGATAAGGAAGAGAACAAAGTACTTGCAGATGGCCATGAATTTTATTCACCACTAAAGCTGCCTGCCTTGATGGGGAGTGGGCTGACTCCGCCTGGGGCTTTCTTTGGAGCCTGCTCACAGGTTAGTGCAGAATTTCCCTGCCTATGCAAAACCTCCACAAGAACCTTACCATAGCTTCCCAAAGCTTTATATTCCAACACCTTTTATTTCTGCTTTTGACTGTAGTCTGAGATAACGTTGATCTATACAGCCAGTAAGGTGGATTTCATATAGTGACCTGTGGAAAGATGTGAATCTCCACAGGCGTCTGCACTGCAAGTAGAGGGCTGCTCCTCCTGAAATTTGTAGGACAGGTGTGCTCTCCACTCAATCCTTAGATCTTGGATTTGTTTCTTTCACACAACCTCCATATCCAGATTATCCTCCAGAGTATGTAATAGAATGATAATTTTTCTGGATTTGTTTCCAAGGAGAGTGATTGCAATATGATAGAACAAAAAATTACTTCTCTGACAGCTGCTCCTAATTATACTATGGGCATTTTTAGAAATAAACAATTGTTTGCAGAAGACAAACCTGCAACTCTGTAATAATGTCCCATTGCTGACTTCAGAGGTATTTTTGATCTTAAAAAGAATTCGATGTTTCAAAGAAGCAATTTTGAAGGCTAAAAGAATAAATTGAAGTTTCTTCTTAAAAGAACATAGCCTACTGGTAATTCCAGAAGAATTACCCAGGAAAATGGCAAATGAAAATGTAGGAATTTCCATTTTCTTAAGTACCTATCTTTTTCCTGCAATGGTAAAAGAGGTGGATTCTCTGTTAATATTGAATGAGATGATATGCTCAGCAAAAAGTCAGAAGAGCAGAGGTGTGATTTTAGGCAATCATAAACAGATTTTCACACATCGTGGCTTAAATTGTTGGGAGAATTCATGAAGAATTTGTTTAGGAGACAGTGTTTACTTTATATCGCAGCTTGATTTCTTCAGCATTGGTTTCAGGTAACACAAGAGGGGTCCTGGCCTTACACTTTATTGCAAATTGCATGACAGAGGTAATACAAATAGAACACATTTAGCACTTTGGTTGTTCAGAAAGATGATGGAATGCTATACTTTACATTTGAATTTTTTTTTCATCTTCTTTGGAAAAACCTGAAATCATTGTTTTTCATTTTATTCAGTGAGAAGTATATTTGTTTACCATTTTGTGAGACCTCTGTTTCCAAAATCTTTCTAACCCCTTCAGATTTATAAACTTGGGGTAGTAAAATGAATTTTATCCTTCTGCTGAAAGCCCTTTTTTTTTGATTTCTGCTCCTTGATTAACAGTCTACCACATACTTCTTTCACATGTGACCTCTGAGATAATGAATCATAGGATCTCTGCAGCTGGGAGTGGTAACCTCTGGACATCACCTGATTTAACCCCCCTGCTCAAAGCAGGGTCAGGAGCAGGTTACAGACTCCACAATCTCTCTGGGTAATTAATTCAGTGTTTGAACACCTTCACAGTGAAATTAGGTTCTTATAATGTTTGAATGGAATTTTTTGTGTGTTAGGTGATTTGCCCATTGCTTCTCAGACTGTTGCTGGGTACCTTGGAGAAGTGTCTGGCAAAGGTCAAAGCGTGCAGTGAAGGGGCTGTTGCGGGCAGAAGACAGAAAGACTTTCTAACCAGGGTTATCATTCCCTCCTCTCCCTACCTCTTCTCCTTCCCAGAAGGCAGCTCAGCAAGGGTCTTTCTTACTGCTTGGACATCACTTCTTTTCCTTTTTCCTTGTTTTAGTAGGAACATGTGTCTCTGATCCCTTCTCTAGGGAGATGCTGAAAGTCAAACAGAAGGGTTTGTGTGAAGCTTATGGTCAGTGTTCACCCTGTTTCCCTTCTGCATGCATTAACTGTGCTCCTTTTCTTGCTCCTCCTTCCTGACATCCATTAAAATAGTGACTTGTGGTGGTACAAAAATAATCTGACATGTTTCTTTTCATACTGTGTATTTAATGTATTCTATAATATATGCTGTTTTTTCTTAAAGTTAATATTTGTGAAGAAGAAGAGTCTAAACCAAAATGTAGCCACAGAAGAGATTTGGAAGTGATCTTCAAATGTCTTTTGCTGCTCCTAATTTCAGAGGAACTTGTGCAGCAAGTCTATAAAGGTTACATCCATGCTGTTAGGAAGCTTCTCCAGAGGGTAATTCCCAGCCTCTAAGCCAGAGAATGCAGTATAACTCCTAAACAATCTCTACAGCACAAGTTTTTGAAGAGAGAATTGGTTATATTTGCAGTGCATAGTACTTGATCCAAGTCTGCTCCAAGTACAAAGTGTGACTCCAGTTGCATGGCTCTAAGAAATAGTTATCAGAAATTAATGTATTTTTCAGCTCAAAGAGCCTGAAATGCAGTGATGCCTCTTTCCTAGCATCAAAGCTTGTAGTTTTTGTGGCAATTATGTCCCAGAACATGTATTGAGAGGTTGCATGGGCACCCAAGGAGACTTTCTGGGGAGCATTGCACTACTCTGATGTGGATCAACCTAAATTGTTTAGTTTCATTCTATACTACCTGGGAGTTTGCTGGAGCCAGAAGTGCTTGGAGTTAGAGCCAGGCTTCACTTGGGAAGAGCCTAGTTGGTTACCTTTGTAAGGGTCTAGGAAAAAATCAGGACATTCGAGTTGGATCTGAAGAGTCAGAAAAGCCAGAGCTAAAGTGACAGTAGTAGCACTACCCCGTAAAGGTTGTAAGTTTAGTCATTCCAGCAGAGTTACATCTAAGCATGTGATTTCTGTGGTACTTCCAATTTTAAACTGATTCTTGAGGATACTATGACCTCTTATCCTTCTCTTTCTCTATCTATTGGTCTGACAGTTCCAAATGAGCCTCATTTATCTTGGAATCTGATCAGGTGGTCAGAGTGGACTAAACCCAGCTTTTCCAAGTCAAAACTTCAAATATACAGTCGACAGGGCTGGCAGCTGCAGTTTCTATCTTCTTATCTATTAGAATGTGTCTATTCAGTCTGCCCTTTGCACCTACTGAAATATTGCCCAACATTCTGGTATCTTTTAAGTTATTAAAATCCTTTTTCTCTTAAGCTAGTGTCTGAAGAGTGTTAACTGTACCACCCCTGAACATTTCCAGCTGATAGCTTCTCCACTCAGTTCCCTTGAGAACTTTTATTTCTGCTGTTGTGTTGTTTCCTACTTGCTTCTCACCACCAGCTCCCTTTGATTCAAAGCCATGTATTTATGTAGAGTGGTGTTGGGGAGCTGAATGGCTCTGAAAGTTGCTTGTACACCATGGAGCCCAGACACCTATGCAGGCACGGTTATTGATCCTGCAGGGAAATGTCATGTCACTGAAACTCCAGCAGAGATCAATGTGTGAGCAGAGCTGAAAAGAGCAGTGAGATATGCAGCTTAATTTGGGTCTTCACGGTGTTCTGGATGCAGCTGGATGGTTTACTGTGAACGAGATAAATCATATAAACTTTTTGAACTGCCTTTTAGTGTTGGGTTTTATGCTGCTCTGCCGTAGGAGAAAATTTCTTCACTGACACAAAGGCAAGAACACAATAAGTATTAATCTGAATGGGAGCTTTTACATTTTCACTCTCAATGCATTTTACAGCCAGAAGAGCTGCATTTGGATGCTTTTTAATTTTTGGATACCAATGAGGAAAAATGGCTTAGGTTTTGGAAACTTCCTAGTGCTTTTCTAAAGCACTGCACCTCTATTCTGAAGGAAGAGGTAAATTTCAGGGAACATCACACCAATGCTTAGTGTTTGCAGCATGTAAAGAGAGAACAGACTGCTGTGCAACCTGTATCTCTTCCTCTGCCTCTCAGTCAAATAAAAGAGTGCCATGCCAGTTGTTATCATCTGGGCATCTGAGTTAAGCCCATATGGTCTTCCCGTCATGCCTGTTATCAGCCAGAGGCAAAGAAGCAAAGAAATACCTTCACTGGATAAGGAGAAAATACACTGTTGAATTTTAAGTCAATTGATATATAGAATGGAAACTAACTGAGGTGACTGGTATTAAAAAAAGAAGTTTTTTTATTATCACCTTTGATTGATTGGTAGAAGACAATTAGTAAAAAGGTATGGTCTGTCAGAGACTGGTAGTGATGGAAAACTATGGCAAGATGAAGAAGGTCAACTTGAGAGACTTATGTGCTTCCTAGACCAGAGATTACTGATAAAAGCATAAGCAGTGGAGATCAGTTTGGGGAATGGTTTTCCAGAGACCACAGAGAAGATCCTTCAGTAGATCTATTGTCAGTTGGAGAGGAGAGGAGAAGAGAGGAGAAGAGAGGAGGTGAGGTGAGGTGAGGTGAGGTGAGGTGAGGTGAGGAGNGTGGCAGGTCTGCAGTATTATTAAAGTTCTTTCTATTATTAAGACATTAGAAAGAATATTAACATCAATAGTTGTACTATTGCTTTAACTAATCAAAAATCCTTTTAAAATCCCTGTATGAATTATCAACTGCTCAATCATCAGTCTCTCTTTGCAAATTGGTCTTAAATTTCCAGGGCCTTGTGTTTCACCCTCTGAAATCTCTTCCCAGGATTGCAGAATAGATGAGGGTGGCAGAAAGCTCTGGACATTGCTTATCCAACCCCTCTCCTTGAACAGTGTCTGCAACAGCAGGTTGTCCAGAGCAATGTCCACCTTGCTTTTGAGTATTTGCAAGCACAGATAGGCTTTTTCCTGTATTCCACAGGTTGTGCTCCACCCAACCACCTCTTCTAGGAAAAGAGATCTCAGCTCAGCTAGCCATGCCTTCTAGGCTGCCTGCAGACTGTGGCAGACAGGATTGAACCTGTGACATTGAATCATGCTTTTTATGTATTTTTGAAACTGTAAATGTGGGAACCTTCTCAAAGAGAAAGCTAAGAAAAAAAAAAGGCAAAAAAACCCCTTCTCTTGCAAAAATACCACATAGCTACTTGCATTACAGCCCAATTCTTGCTTTCAAGAAACATAATCAAAATTAAATTGTGCTCCATCCCCAAACTTACTCTTCAGAGCTGGTTCAGGCATGGTCAAACAGCCATCACACTTACATTTGTTGATTTGCAGTGTGGACATGAATGTGGGTAACAACACTGGAGTGGTCATGCTCCTCCCCTTGATACCTTGTGTACTAAAGATATGGGAATCCAATAGAGCCGGTGAGTCAATGCCAACTGCCAGGCAGGAAAGGAATGAGTATTGAATTTTAGCTGTTGTCAGTGATAGCCAGAATCTCTTCCCTCTGTGCTACTGAAGTAGAACAAACAGGATTAGTAATGAGAGATAGCCTTATTTACGTTTTCAGAATAATTAAGAGGCTAAGAGAGATTATAAAAGGAAAAATTGAACAAGCAGTTTAGGCATGCACTGAGAAAGAAAAATAAATAAACTGTGGTAAAAATAATTTCTCACTCTTTGCTCCTGAATTTTGTATTCTCATTCCTAGCCGGTGTCTAGGCAGTCAGGTATCTCAGGGATCCAGCTCTATACAAATGTCTTCCTTGTCTGGCAGTCAAAAAAACACAAAAAGAAGTGAGATACAATGGTACAATCTGTAAAGCACAACCAGATGTGGGGAAAATAAGTGGTGCCATTCTCTTAATATTTGTGAGAGTACACCAGGAGTGAACACTGAATAGAACGTCATTACCTTAAAGAGACATTTTCAGAGGTTTCTGTTCAGCTTAATAATGGGCAGATCAGCACATTTTTACTTTGTAAGCTTTCAGTTTTACTTTTTTATTGAAAGCCAGAAACTTTTAAACGTGTGCTATCGAGATTATTTTAGTGAGGTTTTTCCTAATGATGGAGGGAGAATGTGTGTTACTTTTTGTATCATTGTCCAAAACCAATGTAAGGACAGTCATCCTGATCAGAAAGACTATTTTTGGTGACATTCTAGTTTCTGCTATCTTTAGATTTGAAAAAAAAAAGTACCTTCTCTCATTAAATGTAACCTACTTGTACAATTCGCTCATACTGTGATATATAATATCCTTTACTGAGGGAGAATGTGCACACAAATCTTCAAGAAAAGATAGCAATTTTAGTCCAAACTCTCCTGTAAAGAAGAGAATGGACAGGCATTCACTCAGTTTATCTAAGGGTCTTCCTTGCATTTATACTCTTTCCATAATGAGGAAATCAAGTGAACTTCTTTATCTGTGAATTCTTTTCATATTTTTCAGGGATGTGCCTGTGGTGAGGTGACCATGAATACCTATGGGAAGGTTTTTTGTAAGGATAGAACTCTTCAGTATTGAAGTTTATGGCACCTGCTTTCTTAAGCCCTAGAGCTACCTTGGCTGACTTTGGTGTAGAAAAAGTGGGGCAACAGCTCAGTTGAGGCAAAAGATACTGTTTAGCAGCAAAAGTGTCTGTAACAAGCAAAATCAAAGCAGCTTCTACTTTGAACATTAGAATTAGATTATACAGAAGATTAGAAATTAGTGGGATATATTTAGAAGTCATGCAAGGTGGTCAAATCACTACAACGATTTTCAGGAGAAGAAGGTGAAGGAGTAATTTGACCTGCATTTACAGATATTTGAAGGTATATTTAACCTATACTATTCATAGAAAATTGATCCTACTCCACAACTAATTAAAGCTGGAATGTTATCCAAAGGATACTACTTTCTTTTTAAAGCAAGGTTATAAAATTAGCATTCATACAACCTCCAGTGGTTCCTTCCAACCTAAATGATGCTGGTTCTTAAAATCTATTTCCTGGTGTACAAAACCAATTCTTAAGTAGTCTTAGGTTTGTGTGCCAGTCCCAACTGGACAAAATGAGTACTTCATCGTAAGTATCATTGTTGTATTTTTAAATGGGTTTCCAAACTATGGACAGTTTTCTTCTTTGTCATTACTCTGGCTCTGCCCAAGCCAGTTCCCATAAGATCTTCTCAAGTTCTCTGTCTTCCTTCAAGTGTTGAAGCTCTTGGTACAAGATCTGCCTCTGGAAGACCTTCTCATTCTGAATGTTTTGATGATAGGTGGATTATGAGCTTTTTGTGCTAAAGTATCAGCCAAAATATTAGTATCAATAAGTTTTTAAACAATCAATATATTTTCCTTACTGAAGATGTTGACTTAATTTAGGTCTTCATCAATAAGAAATATGATAATCAACCTGCTAAGATCAGTCATTTTATTTGATAGGAAATGAATTTAAACAGTGTATCATCTATCCTTTGAAAGTGAGCATCTCTTTTTTCCCATTTAAAGACCTGTTACGTGATTTATACCAGGCTAATTTTTATTATTTTATTGAAGTTTTTCCTGGCTAATATTGATGTAGAAGAGACCAGGGCTCTCTTCTACTATCAAGGACTGAACATAACCATCATTAATTGCTGTTTGATCAGGCAACTGATAACATATCCTTCAGCTAAGAATAGCTATGTCTCTTTGGACCACTTCTAATGCAATTATGAAAGGCAGAAGAGCTTTAAAAGTGGATTTAAATAAATTTAAAAGTGATAGGGTTCTTTGAGTAGTACACATAGACAAGACATGAATGGACGAGACTTTGGAAACTAAAAATGTTAACGCTTCTCACAGTGAATACAGGATTGTAAAAGTTACATGTTTTTATTTTTTATCTGCTATACTGTCAGAAAAAAGATTACATTTAGAACAATGCTTTTTTTGAGTCTGTACTAAGAACACCAGTCATCTATAAAAATATCACTTCTGTTCAAAGCTTTCTTTCCTTCTTATTTTAACATGAAAATTGTTGTGTTGTGAAAGTTTTGAGTAAAGAGATTGGAGGTAAGATTCTACCACTTTTCCAGCCTTTAAAATTATTTTTAAATGTTCAGAGCTGACAGTGCACTGGGGTTAGGTTATTCTATTTTATCTCCTGTCGAGTCCACTTCCAGTTCCATTCATGTGGGTCATATGTGGGTCACCCTACCATTAGAGAGGAGGAGAAAAAAAATTGATCAAAATAGGAAGTAACCACTCTACAGGTTAAAATTTTGTAGAGAAATTCATATAGAGTCTGCCATGAAACTACTTAATATCATTTATACCAACTAATTCAACTGCTAGTGTCCCCTTATAAAGGAATTATTTTCTCAATCTCATGTAAATAATTTTGATTTGATCTGACATTCAACTAAAATCAATGGTACAAACCTATCACTAATTGTACCTTGGGACTAGACTTCAGTATGGAAGAAGGGATCCATATTCCAACTTTTCCTATGATCTAGCTTCCTTGAACAATGTATTTTACTGTTTATTTTAAAAATCCTTCCCCAAATGGGATTATTCCTCTTGTTGAGTTCTTGCATTGAAATCAGTGCAGGTTTTTCTGTGGGTTTTCACAGGCACAGCATCATTTTGCCATTAAACAACACTGTTCTACCAGGTTTGCATTAAGATATAGTCTAGCAGCTTTATGAATTGCCTCCACAGTGCCATGCTGATCTTCAGGACATGTGGATGCTTGAAGTCACACAAAAATGTGAGCTTCTGCTAGCCTGCAGAAGGACTTCAGTGCTACTTTCGACTAGGGAGTCTGTTACAAACCCTCACCTCTTCCCAAATCCTTCTACAGTTCATTTCATCTGTCACTAAGTGAAAAATTTATTTCAAATCTGAAACTTATTTTTGTAATCGGTTATAAAATTCAAAGTCTTGTGTTAGATTGAATTCAAATGAATCTGGAATTTGAATTTATTGCATTCCCTTTTGCTTTTGACACTTATTTGGAAAAATCAGTTATTCACTTAATTCTAGCTTTAGTGACAACTAAACTAGATAATTTTTAGCTAAATCAGTCAGTGTACACTAAATCAAGTTACTGTGTTTGTTGTGGCATTTCTTGTAAGTACAGTGGGATTTGCATCAGCTAATGATGTGAAAAAAATTAATTGAAATAAATGTAATTGAAATTTAAATGAATAGTCTAAAAAGTACGCTAGGCTACAATAAGTGACTGGGGTCTTTCTATAGCCAAAATTGAATAGGAGAGTGCAGAAGGGTACATAATCCCTTAAGGAAGGGAAAATGAATCACCATCTGGAAGCACCTGTTCCTCTCTGCAGACTATGAAGATTGTGAAAAATCAGCATAGACTAGATGCTTAACTTTCATTGTCACTTCTAGCAATTTGAATTCATCCTTAGCATCACTAGTGCCTTAGGAGAATTTATACTGAGTGTCTTGTGTAATGTGTCAATTATTTAATGAGATTGAAACAAACGATTTAAAGGTTTTCACTGTTATTTTTGGTATTTTTGAATTGAATGTGTGTACTTTAGGTTAGCATTCCACCCAGATTGGAATCCTGACCTTTGTATTGCTAAAAGGCATGCTGGAATGATATATTCCATCCAAATAAAGAGTTTAAAATGCTCCCTGTTTAAAAATTTAAATATTTTTTCTATTTGAATCTTGTTTCATATTTTAATAATGACCTGAATTATTTAACAGCATTTGGGCTAAATAAAAACCTCTATGACATGCTTTCTCCTTTGCCATTTGAGACACTACTATGCAAAATAATGTCTGTGTGGATGAACAGAGGGCTCCCTCGTGACCTGTGGTGTGTATAATTTAATCACAAGACATTTGCTTATGCAGGCACCTTAATGGCTGAGGACAGAAATCGGTATGAAGGTTTCTCTAAGTATGACTGCAACTCTCTACTGTTGTGTTGGCTTTGTTCATTTGTCCTTGTTACAGTGCTACAGAAATCCCGTGCCAGGGTGGGGGACAGGGAGGATGTAGAGTGAAGGATACATTTCCCATATGGTTTGTAAGTATGCTCCTATGAAGCCTCCTTGGAGCTATATGTCTGACATTTTTCTCCTGCTGAGCTCTTTAGAAAGGGCTTGCAAGATCGCATCAAACAGCTGTGGCTCAAGAAGACTGACAGGCAGTGTGGTTTTATTTGTCCTCAGCTCATAAACCTGCATAGAGGACCCTTAGGATTGCTTAGACTTGGGTCTGCAATACATTTTTACCAGGAGATGCCAATAAAAGCTATGTTTCCCTCATGACCTCAATGTGAAAATAACAAATGATCCAAGTGCTGGGACTCAGCCCTTGGCTGCCATGAGCTGGGTACACCTCGATGGAGGCCTGTAGAGCTGTGTGTGTTGGCCAGGCCATATGCTATCCTAAGGCTGTTATCATGCCACAGAAATAGAAGTATTAATCTCTATTGCTATTAAATTATTGAGCAGAAGCCAGAAAGCAGTTATTCCTTTTTGGTGACTTGGGAAAAACTTCTACTTTCTTGTTCTCCATAAGGAGATGAAGCTGAAACGTTATATGATGATAATTAGAAAATATATGCAAAACTGTCTTTGTGATAATACTTTGTGTGATTGCATTCTTAGAATGGCTATAGCTTAATGGTGGTGTGGACTCATTTTTTCCCTACTTGCCATTACCACTGTTACATTTCTGCAGCCAAGCTGTGCCCATTTCTAAGTTCTGTCCTGTAGAAAGCCAACAGCTGCAAAGCAGTTCTGAGCTTGATAGAAGAGTAACTGTACTTGGAAAGATGAAGGGCACATCTTGTCATCTTTACCAAAGTTAAAATTTATGAGATCATGAAGGGAGACAATCAGATAACAGGAGAAGATGTGCACAGTGTATTACTCCTAAGAGTACTTGCACACCCATGTGGCTCATACTTGTGTGGTGGTTGACCCTGGCTGGATGCCAGGTGGCCACCAAAGCCACTCTATTCCTCCGCTCCTTAACTGGGCAGAGGAGAGAAACTACAACTAAAGGCTTGAGGTCAGCAGAAGGACAGGGACAAATCACTCACCAATTGCTGTCATTGGCAAAATAGAATCAATTCAGGGAGATTAATTTATTACTCATCAAATAACATACTTTGTTTTGTTAGTGTTCTGACAGGTAGTGGCACATTAAGTCTGCCGTGCTGGAAAGTAATTATTTCATCTCCCATTCTGCTGAATGTTGCCTTGGTTCTCTCTTCATGGACAAGACTCAGACCCCTAGCAGAGATACAGTACTTCAGACACTTCTAGACAGGTAGCTTTGGGTTTCTTCTAGGCTTTTGTAGAAGTCAAATTCCCAGGCTCATATATAACATCATTATTGCTTCATCAACCTGAGGCCCGACATCACTGGACTGATGTTTTAGGACTTAGCTGAAAAGGATGTCAACACAGACTACAGCAGTGTGAAGCTGATGCTGCACTGAACCATCACTTCTGGTTCAAAGGATGCACAAGCATCTTTGTCTGTGTGATGAGGAACTTAGGAATCTTCAAATGAGGCTAGACTAAAAGATCCAGACATTTCATTCTATTTTCAGACTTCTGCTGTTAAAAAAATCACCAAAGGATTCTTTATTTGTTGGAAAAGGGAATCTCTGAAGGAATGAGCAAGTCTTTTACTGTCTGATCCTTGTTGTGTATCTTGGAAGTCATTAGATAGGAGTTAATATTTTGATTCTAGCTTGATTTAATTTATGCAGATGTATCCTAATTAAAGTCAGCCATCCTTATTTGTAGCTGAATCTCTGAGATCAGAATTTCACCTGAGAGTACCCTATTTGGATGCAGGATTTCATTTCCACACATGGTAAACTCAGGCATAAATATTAATCCTTTACCCATATATTCTTGTTTGATATGATTGCTGATGTTTTGCTGCCATGTAGATGTGACATCAAGCTTCTTCT
The DNA here is from genome assembly GCA_013398075.1 of Notiomystis cincta. NCBI lineage: Eukaryota > Metazoa > Chordata > Aves > Passeriformes > Notiomystidae > Notiomystis > Notiomystis cincta. The sequence goes on from VZRX01007505.1 coordinate 240,639, forward strand.
ATCTAAATAATTTTTTAAAAAGCAGAATGAGATTGTTTTGGAGTGGCCTTTGTAAATGACTGGAAGGCTGAAACAGCAAATCTGAGACAATGGAGCTGACTCAACAGAGCCAGTTACATTTGTCAGGGCTTATCACTGCAATTTTTCTAGGATGCTTGGCTCAAAAACTATTCTACACACACACACATGAAGCGCACACAAATAGAAAAACAGGCACAACAAAGATCAGAGGTAACCATAAATAACTTTCTTTATTCACTTTGCATGTATTCCATGTAGCATATAAGAATTAAAATGCAAAATAGAATCATTGCAATGGTTCCTTTACCATGCAGACACTATCTACTGTTGTCAGGTTTCATCATTGTATACTCAGATTTCTTTCTTTCCTTTCTACTATCTATCATGATTTAGGAATGTCTTAATCACATTTGAATGGGTATTTGATATGTCCCTATTTAGGTCATGATTAGAGAGATAGCTTTTGAGTACATTAGCAGGTGTCAGTTGTAGTGTTCTAGTTGTACAACACTTACAAATGATGTGAGGGGCAGTAGAAAGATGTCATTAGATTACAGACAGATCATTTATAATATTTCAGTATCTCCTCATATGTGATATTTACAATGGCAACTGATTTTAAGGCCATCTGGTTAATAGCTGTTCAGCATAAAAGGCAAGGTACAGGAAAAATCAAAATTGAAGGTACAAGAAAAATCAAAATTAAACACACAGACACCTGAACTGTAACACAGATAACAGAGCCACTAACAAAGACCAGTTACTGATCATTGGGCAACTGATGAAGCTACTCAAGCACACCCTTGATGAGATTAAATCTAGAATTTTGTATCTGGTAAGAAGGGAAAATAATTGTCCTGATCATTGCAATGTGTCCTATCTTCCTATTAAACTTTGTGTCTGACTGTTTTCTGTGTCACCTTGTTCTCTTCTCTCTCTGGGGGTGTGTGGGTGATTTGATTTGATTTTATAGTGAACTTTGAGCAGGACTAGCCAGTGAGTAAAAGGAGCCTGGAACCTGGAGACACTCAAAATGGAAGATGGAGGCTGGATAAGTACCTGAGGTTTGTGCATAGATTCGAGATGGAATTACAGTCTAGTCTGAGGTTTGAGGGCACCTATAAACCTGAGGACAGATTGAAAATAGAGCTCCCAAAGGAATTACAACCCAAAGTTCCAATTTAAGCACTTAATCCTGTTAAATTGAAATATACTTTCTCCCTGCAGATGGTTATCCTTGAAGATGACGGAAGATGACAATCCTCCCCAAACTGCTGCAGCAAGGGTCACTCTTCCATGGGGTGCAGTCCTTCAGGCACAGCCTGATCCATTGTGAGTCCCCCACAGAGTCATATGTTCTACCAGGAAATCTGATCCAGCATGGGCTCCTCACTCCAAGGGTCTGCAGGTCCCTGCCAGGACCCTGCTCCAGCACAAGCCTCCCATGGTACCACAGCTCTCTCTCAGACCTTCTCTGGTGCAGGTCTCCTCCAGGGGCTGCAGGTGCATCTCTGCATCCCTGTGGTCCTCCATGGGCTGCAGAGGCACAGCTGCCCCACCATGGTCTGCACCATGGACTGCAAAGGAATCTCAGCTCTGGCAGCTAGAGCAGCTCCACCCCTTCCTTCTGCACTGACCGTGGTGTCTGGGTAGTTGTCTTTGCAGAACTGCAAACCCTGTAATCACTGTTGTTATTTATCATTGTTGAACACTTGAGAAAGACCTGTGATGTAGGCATGGGGTGACGAGCAAGAGAAGACAACATTTTAGGAGAAAAAGGTGAAATTGCTAAAAGAAGTCATGTCAAAAATGATTTTCAAATAAAACCACGTTTCTGTTTAGCCACACCTTTTCCACCATGAGTAACAGTTCTTGTCCACAATGCAATACCTTATGAAAGATGCTGTATGATAAGGGTGATTGACCTACAGAGCAGGGAGCAGACTTGAGACAACACATCTATCTCTCCCATGTGTCACTGAGATTTTATTTTATAGAGGCATATGTGGTTTTCAGTAAATTATTTCAACCTTTTTATTCATATTAATTTTCTTTTTATTAATTTTCATTCAATAGCTTAACCTTTAGTGAAGGGAATAAACTGCCTTACTGCCTTCTGATCTATTTTCATCCCTTTTGATTGTCAACAGTAAAAAATGATAGAGCTAATCCAGGAAATGTCTGTGAAAACTGAATCCATGTGGGATACCAGAGAATCAGCAGGATCTCTCCTTCCACAGGGAAGTCTAGATATTTCCATCTGAGCCAGCTACTCTGGGCTCTGATATAATGAAGGAAATAGGCTTGTTTCCCTTTGTTGACCTTAGGAAGAAACTCTCTCCTATATGCATCTATTTATATCTATTAACAATAAATTAACTCTTTAATTTCTATTAACTATAACTATTTTATTAACTATAGTCTAAGAATATAGTCTGGGTCAGATGTAGATGCCTACACTGGAGACACCTCAAAATACATAAAAAGAACTTTCATATCTATTTTCCCCTATACTTCAAAACTCTTTTGCATTATCTGACAAAACATACTACCCTTTAAACTTGCTTCTTTGCTTCTGGTACCCTACTTTTGAGTAAATGTCTTGCTTTGAGCAAGTGTTAGTGTTAAAAATAGTCTTTTTTATACACAAAGTTTTCATCAGCTTTCCAGCATTTACTCAATTTGTTTGTAACTGACTTAGAGTCAGCAGTGACCTACCAGTACATGGCTGCTGCTCAGTTCTGCGGACAAGAGAGGTGCCACGTTTCTCACTAGCACTTGCCATGAGCAATGATGGCACAGAAGCTTGTCTGGGAAGAACCTGCTGGATGTCTCCAGGAGCATCTAATAAATTCAGTGTGTTTCAGTCAGGAAAAAAAAAAGTCAGAGAATTTGTCTTGTGCAGAGAAAGGAAAATCAATCAGATCAATACTAAGTAAAAATATTATTGTTTTATCCCAGTGAAAGTAAACTACTGCTGGCATTACTGTAGTCATCTTGTTTTCCCCCTGCAGAATATTATCTGCATCAGAGAGTTGCAGAGTCATGCTGCTGTGACCAGTAAGCCTATGGCAGCCATTTAAAGCTCCCTGGGGTAAATCTGTGATACTGAAGTATTGCACCTGTAGCACTAGAATAAAAAGTGAATGAAATAAATATTTCAGAGAGAAAGAAGGGGAAAAAGAACCAAAATTGAAAAGGATAGAAATATGACAAAAACAAGTGCTCCATGGGACGTAGAGGAGATATGACACAACTCCATGTCTCATTGAGAGAAGCAATTGAGTCACCAAAAGTCCAAGAGCAGAGTTTTAAGCATTGTTTGGAAAAAGAATAGCTGATTGTTTGTATTGTCCCATGTCCTTCTGCTTCCCTTTACTCCTGTAAATAAAAGATTGCTATTTTAGCCACTTGAATCATCATTTATAGGTGAAGAGTTGTGACTTAGTAAGTAATCAGAGATATTCACTTAATGTTTCTGGGTTTCTTAGAAGGGTTCAAGTCACCCTCTACATGAGACTTCAGAAACTGAGCCTGGCCCTTGGGACTGCCAGTTGAGGCTTGGCAGAAAAGGTATGTGAATACATTTGTATATTTTGTGTGGCTTTAGCCACTATGCAATTTCCACTCCACATGGTGGCTAGACTGACTGCACAAGCTATGAATTATTACTGCAGTGGAGCCTGAATCAGGATTTGCATTTAGAAAGCAGACTAACAGGAGTTTTCCCTGCATTGACCTAGGTCAAACATATCAGCTGGAAGTTGTTTCTTTGCATGACTTAACCTCATTTGCAAGATTTAGAGTATTGTTGTCACTAATATTGTCTCCTTCCTAGCAGGGAATTGTGGCTAACAACCCCAATTCCTAGTTACCTGGAATTTTGAGTTTCATTAAACTTTAATGCTATTTTATTTTAGTCTGATTTTTTCCTTGTGGACTATTACTTGTTAAGCTAAAGCTCCCAGGATCTTCTGTCTTTTCCCTAGAGTTATGACTCTTTTAGCCTACAGCCTAGACACAGACCCAAAACAAAGCCCACCAGGAACCCAGGCACCTTTTTTTGGGTTTTGTTTATAGAAGTGAACTGGAGAGCCAAGGCATGAGCTCAAACACCACTCTATTCTTGTCTATATCATGCCATATCTTGCAGAGTCCCTGCTGTGGTTTTTGCCTCATGCAATCCAGTGCTCTCTTAGACAATGCCCAGGCTGTCTGCATCAGGCAGAGTGAATAAGACCATGCAGCTTTGGAGGAGATAAGAGGTTTGCTGTGTAGATGACAGTGCCAAGTCACTTGCCCTTGAAGCCAGAGAAAGGGCCCTGTACTTATTAGTGAAATCTTAACCTATAAGTCTTACCTTGAATTTGCTGAGAGCTATAAGTTACTTAAAGACTCAGTGAAGTTTTTTAATGAAGCTTGGTTTCATTAGTCTCTCTACTTGGGCAATAATGGAGTATAGTTATAGCACCTCTTTAAAGTCACTGCTCTCCTCCTGTAGTGACTTTCACACTCCAGGTTCTGGGACACAGTACAATGGATAGTAATCATCACTACCAGTGAAATGAGCCACACTCTCTGCTGCTGTGCATCAATTAATAACCAGGATGCAGCACTACTGTGTAATGGGGACAGTGGTGGTCCACAGGGAACATAGGTCATGAAACCCTCTACTGATGTGTTTTTGCTCTTTAGCTCGTGATTGTTACTTCACCTGGCTAAGAGGTTGTACACAGGAGTTTAGGGAACAAAATGGAAAAGGAAGGTGCATCCTGTTGAAATTATAAATAAATGTGGGTAGGGAAGATGTGAATTTTCAAGCATGAGAAGTTCTCTCATTTTCCTGGAAGAAGCTTATGGAATGTTTAATGAGCAAATGCTCAGGATCTCAGTACTACATCTTGTCCAATTGCTGGCACGTTTAGAAGCAAAGCACTCCTCCCACCACAATCAGGGCACCAATTCACAGTCAGAAGGAAGAGTGCCATTCACTGAANATAAGAAATTCAACTTGTTGAAATGTTGCTGTGTTCTGTTGAATTTTCAAGAACACATATATTTCAAAATATCCATGCAGCAGAGATAATAAGATACTTTTGCTGCCTGAGGGCTGAAAATTTTAGGTCTTAAATTATCTTTCTGTTTAAAACCTGAGAAGACCCCACATAGTGGAATCCTTTGGAGGTATTGATATGACCCTTTTCCATTGCCAGTGATGCCTATTTGAAATTGGTCATCACAGAGACCAGAAATGGATTCACAGGAGGTTTGGAACAGGAATGATGGGCTTGATCTGCATGCAGTATAAATGCAAAGGTGTGACTATGTGTGTGGGCATTGAAGAAGCAGACCAAGCATTAAAATAGTGCCCTGTATTTATATCAAACACCACTCCCAAGACACTTCTCCCAGGACACTGTTCCTGGAGGTCCAGATGAGGAATGTGTTGTTGATGTGACTCCCACAAGGTTTTCCCTCTGATAAGAGCCAAACACAAATGATCTGTCAATGGAAAATATTGTGTTCCAGTAGCAGGAAGATGGCAACACAGAGGCAGTATATCATGTCATATATTTCTATTCCTTTTAATGCAACAGGAAAACAGATACGTATTTCAAATGACCAAGGGAAAACAGACCACAAGCAGCAATCTTGACTAAGATTTATGGAGTCTGAAATGAGCAAGATTCTTAAGTAAAGGCCACCAACTGATAGTGATTACAAAGGTCACAGTCTCTTCTAATAGGCGACCTCAACTGAAGTTTTATCAAAAAGATCACTTTTTTGCTGCTGCAGGCCATTAGAACAATACACAATAAAAGTGCCTCTAAATGCCTTCTTGCTGCTGAAATTCAGATGAGTAAATAGCAGTGTTTGGTTGATGCTGCACATGTTTCAATGAAACTAATGTGATTATTGGTTTATTATTCAGCAAGATGTAGTCGAATTATTAGCTTTAGTGGCATTTCTAGCTGTGTTTTGAAGAGACCATGCCAAGCACTATGAGGCTGATGTTACTTTAACAAACACAAATGGAAGGAAACAAAAAGTCTTCCCTGAAATTCTAAATTATTCGTACAAATCATCTCTAAGGAGAGGTATCTGATACATCAAATATGTCCATCTAATACATCAAAATGCAATATCCACAGCCTACACATTTAGCTCAGTGCACTCTAAATCATCCTCATTTTTGTGAAGTAAAAATGTAAATACACGATGGTTTGTCATGTCACTTGTGTATAAATAACTTGATTTCATCTGGGTAAATGCTATCCTCATTATCAAACACAGCTACCAGTGACCTCTGGTCAGAAGGTTAGGAGCAACACACAGTCATTAACTACCATACCTCTGCTATCTCTGCTGACTTTTGACCTCGAAGTCAAGTCAGATTTGCCTGGCTCAGTGCTTGGAAGTCAGTGATTCAGTGAATGGCACTCTTCCTTCTGACTGTGAATTGGTGCCCTGATTGTGGTGGGAGGAGTGCTTTGCTTCTAAACGTGCCAGCAATTGGACAAGATGTAGTACTGAGATCCTGAGCATTTGCTCATTAAACATTCCATAAGCTTCTTCCAGGAAAATGAGAGAACTTCTCATGCTTGAAAATTCACATCTTCCCTACCCACATTTATTTATAATTTCAACAGGATGCACCTTCCTTTTCCATTTTGTTCCCTAAACTCCTGTGTACAACCTCTTAGCCAGGTGAAGTAACAATCACGAGCTAAAGAGCAAAAACACATCAGTAGAGGGTTTCATGACCTATGTTCCCTGTGGACCACCACTGTCCCCATTACACAGTAGTGCTGCATCCTGGTTATTAATTGATGCACAGCAGCAGAGAGTGTGGCTCATTTCACTGGTAGTGATGATTACTATCCATTGTACTGTGTCCCAGAACCTGGAGTGTGAAAGTCACTACAGGAGGAGAGCAGTGACTTTAAAGAGGTGCTATAACTATACTCCATTATTGCCCAAGTAGAGAGACTAATGAAACCAAGCTTCATTAAAAAACTTCACTGAGTCTTTAAGTAACTTATAGCTCTCAGCAAATTCAAGGTAAGACTTATAGGTTAAGATTTCACTAATAAGTACAGGGCCCTTTCTCTGGCTTCAAGGGCAAGTGACTTGGCACTGTCATCTACACAGCAAACCTCTTATCTCCTCCAAAGCTGCATGGT
>VZRX01007506.1:0-14156 GCA_013398075.1 Notiomystis cincta
AAGGAAGGAAGGAGGCAAACAAGCCTGTTTATGTGCTGTTATCCTGTACTAAGGACCATAGTAAATGTGTCATTAAAATATATTACATGAAAAATATACACAGATTTTCCGCATCACTGAGTTTTTCATGAGGACCCATACAGCAATGCCCCAGATATCTATTGCTGCTCAACAAGGGGCAATAAATAATAAGAAGAGCATTTAATGAGATAATTTAAGTTAAATTATATTTAATACAAGATTATCAGATCCTGCCTTACTGTGTGATTGCAGGCTCTTTTCCACCATTATATGAGATATACTTTCCCAAAGTCTCAGATTTCCCTGACAGAGATTTCCTTGAGGTCTGAAAAATGCAGAACAGATATAGAAACACTTTAATCAATGCAGTCTCCTCTACTTCACTGTATTACTTTCTTCTCTTTTTCTGGGCTGCAAAAAAAAAATTCAGTAGTGAGACTGGGACTCTCAAAGTGATGCTGACATCCATCCAACCATTTCAGTTTCTCTGGAGATTGCTCCATGTCTATCAACATCTAACTGGGTTGAGGTTTTAACTTGTATGTCGCCATCAGCTCGGCTGCCTTCCTGTCAGCTGGCAGATCTATGATCTGAGCTATCCTCTTTCTGATTTGATTTGCACATTTCCCCATCTTTTATCTGTGATGCACTCTTGGTAGGTGTCTGAGGACTGTTTCCCAGCATATATCACAGCTGAGCTGTGTGCTGTACAGTGCTTGAGTCAGGAGCATGAGCCACATCAGGCCTTGCTGAGCTGTCCTGCACTGGACTTTTGTTATACACCCCCACACCATTGTAGCAATTTCTAGCCTCCAAACAGGGCTTTTTGATCCACAGCACCAGAGAGACTAAAAATAACTGTGATTAAAGGTAAGCAGAGTATTTATATATTTATGCAGAAATTGATAGAAAATGCAGTAAGTTTAAAACTGGAGAAAGCATTGAAAAAAGAGTCCCAGGAAACAGGCTTGTTCTTTTGCCCACCGGAGCAGAAGGTATGGTTCACTCATGCTGGCATTTTCAAAGCTTTTCCTGTTTCTTTCTTTCACTGCCCAGTCTGTGCCAATGGCAGGTTCAAACTGTGAGGGTGCTGCTGCTGCCCCAAACTGTTCAGAGACCAAGTGCAATGAACAAAAACCTCAAATGAGGAGATTTGGGAGGGATGTGTATGCGGTTCAAGGCATGGCATCCTCCAGAGCATGCGGACCTGTTTGCCCACAAGGCAGCGTGGCATCTGCAGAAAAGGCATCCAGCAGGATCTGGCTTCATGCCCTCAGCTGAGGGCCACCAGCAGGGTCTGACTTTGTGCCTGAAGCCAAAGGGCACCCTTCACACCAGGACAGAAGTTGTCAGAGAAGTGACACCTCTCCCCGTACCCGACTGCTGCCCTGTGGAGTTTTCACCCCAAACCAATGTTCCTGAAGGCATTCTGCATGATGTCTGAGATTTCTCAGAACAGCAGTAAAAAAACACCCATTAAAAATCCCAACTCTAAAGGAGAGGAAATCCTATAAACAAAAACTGCTGAACAGTTCTCCTTTATCACTGCTGAAGCCATAAGGGGCAACTGCTACAGTGGGGTGACATGCACAGGGTGCTGCAAGGCATCCCTGGCTGGGTGATCACTTGGTAAAGACAACCATGTTGACCACTTTCTCTGGAGTTCCTGCTGTGATACTTCTCAGCAAACAGGATTACTCCCATTTCATGCTCAGTTTGCATGTTTGTTTGTTTTTGCTTTTGGTTTTTTTTTCAGAAAGGGAAAGTGTCTTTTTTTGTGTTTTTTTTTGCTTCCCAGTAATTAATCTGCAGCACAGAAATATACTTTCTTGTGCTGGGTTTCTGTTTCTCAATATATTCAGGCTTTATATCTCAGTCAACATATTACCTCCCCCTGAAAAAGAATTATTTCTGTAATCAGATTAGTGCTGAATTTATACTAAGTCTGAAGTACAGCTTTACTCACTTGATTATTCAGTTTGCTGTAAATGTTGGGAATAAATTCCAAGAGAGCGAATCAAGCAATTTATTTTTTTACTACCCTTATACATATTTCTACTTATTTGCCATGTACCTTTACTACCCAGCTCTAGTTGTACAGAGCAGACAAAAAAATGATGCTTAGCAAGACTGTATGACTTACCTGGATGCTGAGATAAGAGCTTTAAACATTTTTTCCAGTAAAAAACTCCTAAAGTTTCCATGAAATTTCTTCTGAGGTAAAAGCTGTGAGAGTTTTGGCTATTTTTTTTTTTTACATACACATGGCTCATCTGAGATGTTGAAGAGAGGCTGTGATGGAGAGCAGCTTCCCTACTACTGCATTAATGAGAGCAGTGGCAACAGAGTTATTCTGCTAATGCCATCCCAGGCATATTAACCCATTTCACCCATTTATGTAACATGATTCACAATTTTTTTGTGTGTGAACTATATGGTCAGCCTATGTTGAAATGATCCAGGTTGGATGGTGTCTGTGTTTTCTGCAAACAGTGCTCACTGTGAGTGGTGTTGTTTGTCTTAGAGACAGGTGTTTTAGGACATTTCTAGGACAAACATGCTGGTTATGAAATATAGATGTGAGTATGATATGCATATGACCTGGGAAGATGCACAAGTAACGTAATTCCTGCAAGTCCTAAGAGGTTTTTTTATTTAATCTAATTTAAGAGGATTTTTTCTCGAGTGTTAGGGAAAGAGTTAATAAAAGTAAAGTCTGAAGTTGCCAAGTTATTAATTTTCCATTCAGGAATGGGTTGCTCTGAATTCAATTACCCAGCTGCAGAAGTGCTTCCCAGTATTTGATGACATCTTCTTAGAAGTGTAAACGTTGGTGTGCACATGGTGCTGCTCAGAAAGGAAAGGCTCTGCCTGTCCTGTCATGGCAGAGTGTGCCAAGCTGAGACACCTGTCCCCTGCAGGGCACCACATCCCTGCCCAGAGAGCAGCAGTGCTCAGGGCAGGAGCCTGGTGGGAACTTCCATGGTCAGGTTTTCCATATGTTGCCTTTTTTTTGGGAGTCTCTAGACCTTGAACTAGTTCATCATTATTACTGGGTTACTGGGAAAAATGTACTTCATGCTCTATTTCATCCTGTGTTCTAGTAGCCCCAAATATGGCACTGGAATGGAAATAACCCCCTCCAATCTGAGCAGTGTCCTGTGACTAATGTGGGTCCTATGGGGAACAGAGTTTTCTTGGGGAGTAACCACAGGGCAGTTTTCAGTCTGATTTTTCAGGATTTCACACTGTCTGGTTCAGTTTTCATGGTCTTGAGGGACCAAATTCCCAGTGCACACACTGGGAGAGCCACTCTGGAAGGGGAACAGTTAAATCAAGTCCCTGTGGCAGGAAGTACTCCTTCAGTCTCATCTTTCCTGCCCACAGTGTTGTTCTCATTAATATTGCTCCTAATAATATCTCTGTGTATAAATAATTCTAGTCTCTCCTCTGTTTTCACAACCATCAGGGATTTACAGAGCCTGAAAGAAGTAAAGAAGTAAGCTGTGCACTGAGAGTATTGTAAAATAGACAAATATGCACTACCAGAAATACCACATTATACTGGCATAACCCAGGGCCCCCTGCTCACTCAGGTGGGCCACATCATGATGCCCTAGCAGACCACAGCAGCATGAAAGCTAATAAACATTTTTTGTATAGTATAGTATAGTGCAGTATACTGCAGTATAGTCTAGTTTTTTTTTTAATGGTGGATGGTAAGGGAGGCTTTAGTCTTCTGTTACGTGCTGTTAGTTAATCACTAGAGAGCAACCTGAGGTGGTGCTACACGCCCTTTTGTGTGTGTGTGTGTAGCTCTGAAATTTTATTAGTTAACAGTAATAGCTAAATAATTTGCATATGATTTACCAATTCCGTCATGTCTTGATAAAAATACGGGGTTGCATATGACTTCAGGTGGTCAAGTGAACAAGCAGGAGCAATCCAAATTTCCTGACCAGTTTAGGACACGCCCAGTTGGCCATCCTTGGCTAGTACACATTCACAGGTGTCAGCACAGGTCAGAAACAAAATTGCTCTGCAAGGGAAGATCTAGAAAGCAAATATTCTTGGTTTTACTTTCCCAGTGCCTGTTTTTTAAGATCTTTACAACGGAATTGAAGTCTAGTAAAAATAACATATTTCTTTTCCCTCCCATATGAATATCTCCAAGCTGTTACACTCACATAGAAGTTTAGAATCATATGTCAAAAATATTGTCACCTCTGCTTCAGAAACAGAGCAGCCAGGGCCCAGAGGAACCTCTGACAGTCTGCCCTGGGTCGCAGGTGTATTAGATTGGGACCTGGGAAACCCGGTCCTTTTCCATGATGTGATAGAGTGCTCCCTAGGGACTTGTCCCTTCTGTATCCACACTGCTCAGGCACCAGGGTCTGGAGGCTGGGGGGCTTCCAGCTGCCAGCAGCTCCTGCCAATCTCTGCCTCCCAGAGCCCTGCAGTCCCGACAGCACAGTGGAGGGAGAAGGTGGCCGGTCACCACACCGGTGGTGGCACCTAGGTCACATCTGTCCTGCAGAGATATGCTCCTGGTGACTGTGCTTATTTCAGCGTGGTTTTTGTCTATTTTTTTCACCTGGTATAAGAGGAGAAGGTTGACAGCCATGACACACAGTATCTTCCTCAGGCTACTCCGCCAGAGCTGCTTTTCTCAGCTGCAATCTCAAGTCATTTTAAATAACTCCCCAGCAGCTCTAGCACACACTAATGTGATTAGGCCACTAGCTTCTCTGACCATATTGCTTCATACTGCATTTCAGACAGTAAATGCATTCCTCCCCTTGGAGCCACCTCTCCCAGTTGCCTCTGGTGCCTGAGATGTTTATAGCAGTACAGGAATTCATCACTGTGCCCCTGTGGCAGCAGCTGCACTCGTGTTCACCCTCTCTCCTACCACAGACAACAGGCATCCTGCAAGATTTGAACAAGACCAACTACACTGTCATCCTGCATCCTATTTTGAAAGTATGGTGACATTTCAGGCCGTGGTGGAGGGACCAGGGACAGGACACTGTGCTGTGTGCAGCAGGCAGCTGGCAGGGGGACGAGCAGGGAGTCAAGAGCACAGCAATTAAGCAACACATTCTGTTTCCTGCTACTGGCAATATTTCCATAGACTGTAAAATCTCTTTTCCTAGCAATGACTGTCCTCTTTCTTGATTTAGTACCTATGGTGCTGACAGTTTAAAGTCATGTTTATTTTACAGGTAGCTTAAACAAATCTCTGGGGGAGTGGCTCTTGCCCTTTGAGGAAGATAGACTGGGTCTCTTTCTGCAGAGCAATACCCTTAAATGAGTGTCTCTGGAGCTATGAAGAATTTGCTCTCTCCAGGATTTGAGGAGAGAAAACCCACTCCCCCTAGAGAACCTACATTTCTCTGGGGAGATCTCTTCTTTCACTACAGATGAACAAGTAATCAAGGGAAACCCTTCTGAGAAAATAAATGTCAGAGAAATGAGATTCCTGCAGACAGTTGTAGTTCAACCACAGCTTCACTTGAAGGAATTTGACCCAATGTCATTGACTTAATTTTCCTTAAGGACAAGCAGTAGGCAGAGTTGTGTCACTGACCAGAGTCACCAGTGCTGACCTGGGCAGCCACGCTGCTTGCAGAAGCCTGGACTCCCGAGATAAGAAAACCCTTTTCACTGAGGAATCCTCTGTTAGACAGAGTGTGTTCTAAAATATGAAACTCTCTTAAAATAATGGGTCTCATCTTGATACAGCCAGTTAATTTTTCCAATGGTCTTCTCCTTCATTGACAATTATGAGCACTATAATGTAAAGACAAGATAGGGAGCTGGGCTTTTTATATTGCAGTATGACATATTTAGTATCAGCTGAGTTTTCCCAAGATAGTAGGATGCTGATAACCAACTGAAGAATACTTCAGCTCTCCAGACTACCAGTGTAGTGAGAAAAGGTTTACTATCATCTTCATATATAACTCTTGTGACAATGTGTCATGGGCAGAAGCTGTCTTCTGAGATTCACTGCCATATATTATTTTTATGCAGGTTTATGTTTAGAGGCACTTACAGGTGACTAAGATAGAGAGGTACCCTTTACCATGAGATGAAGCTTGGCTGCACAACCACTGCAATCCTTTAGTCTGGTTTTGCCCTGTGAAGTACATCCAATACTGAGATGCAACAGGCTGGTCCTATCATTTGAATAAATAATTATTTCTAATGGGAAGGGGAAATCATAAAAAACATAGAATCACATAATGATTTAGGTTGGAAGGGAGAGCAGGTTGCTCAGAGCCTTGCCCAGCTGAGCTTTGAATATCTCCACAAATGGAGACTCCAAACCCATTTGGACATCCTTTTCTGGTGTGCAACCTTTCTCACTCTAAGTGTTTCTTTCATTGTGACAATCTGTCATTCCCCATGCTAATGAAAACTCTGCTAAAATCAACATCTGCTGTCCACCTGTACTGCAGAGCCACACACTGCAGCACAGGAGCAATCAGGTCAGTCAGCAGTGCCCTGCCCTTCTTCCTCCCCTGTCTTTTTCTTTGATCAGATGAAGTCTCTTACAGGACATCATGTGTGCCTCCAGAAAGTACAGAAGATGTGATGCTCCCTTCTCCATTGGGAAGGATATGCAGAAGGACAAATTTGCACCCTGTTTAACCAAAGGCTTTAAGGATGTGAAAACTTTTCACCTCAGTGAAGAAATTTAAGCCAAGACCAGCACCTATCTCCTCCTAGAGACAGACGATTGCTGAGCACAAGCACTCAACTGTAACACTCAGTTTTTGTCAGCCCAGATTTTGCAGTTTCTGAGAAGACATGTATCTGATTCAAACAAGACCTGGCTTTGGTTTCACAGTGCCAAACCAAGCTGGAGAAGCAGTTTCCACTGCAGGCAACAGTGTCAGCTGCCAAAAACTCATGTCTCCATGCACCAGAGACAAGAAATATCCTTATTGCTCCTGTTGCCATTATTTACATATTTGCGTTATCATTGCGCTCACAGACCAGGCTTCCCAAAGCAGGATGCTACAGAAAGACAAAGATAAAAGAATAGTCCCTTCCCTGCAGCTCTCATATACTAAGCCACTATTTTCTCCTCTGCCAAGCAACTGCCAGGTGCAGCTCTGTGTATATGTGAGAAGCCTGAGTTTTTGGGGTTTTTTTTACACAACTTAAAAGATTTGCTGCAGTAAAGAGCTATGCTCTGTGGCTAACAAGTCAGAGGGAGAAAAGCCTCAGCATAATTAATAGTGGAGTACTGCAGCCCCCATGGTGCTGACTGATCCCAGTAACCTGAGGGGGTGTGTCACACTCTCTCTAACCTCCCCATGCTAATCAGGTCCTCATTTCTTTCAGCAATGAGGAGATCACCAAATCCAGACCTTCCAGCTCTGTTCTGCAGGGATGTCTGGGCAGGATTTATCAATTGCACACCTAAATCACATTCTCTTTCCTTATGCTAGTTCTGAGGATAAGAGGAAGTGCTTTTGCTGGGACTATTCATCAGGCTTTATAATGCACTTATGAACTGGGGTGGTGTAAGCTGTGGAGGTGGCACAGAAATGTGCACCCATTTTTTATTTATATGATTATCTGTTAGTGTAAGGGCAGTAGCCAGCCACTCTGAGATATAAACTCAAGCCTTATCTCAGGGGGAGATAAACACCTATTAAAGAAGAGGTTAAACCCATAGAAAGCAGTGGGAGCAAGTCTTGAGAAACAGAGAGCACAGACTTTTCAGAAAGATGCTGCAATTGTTGTATGTTGATCACCATTACCAGTAAGGGTAAAGACCAGAGAGTACTACACTGATGGATAACACTGGGGCCAAAAGATCAGAGTAACCCAGCAAGGATAAAACAGAGTTTTGGTAGGATCAGATAAGCTAGACAGAGAGGAGACATAATACTCTTGTCATCTCTGTGAGTTCTCTGTCCTCTACGATATTGTCCACTAGAAAATATCCTCTCTGCTGCCTCTAAAAATAGAAATTGAGGAAGGTGGATATCAGGGTCGAGGCATTAACAAAAATGCATTTGGCCAAACTAGTGCAAAAGAAGGTCACGGCTTGAAGAAAAGATTCTTTCTTTAAATTGCTGCTTAGTCCAATACAGACATATTGCAAAAAACAGAGAAGCACCCTGTATTTCCTCACATTTTGCCTTGCTAAGATTTATTGTTGGAGGACTGTGGCTTATGTCTGATACACGAATGCCTGCTCTTCTGTCTTCTGTCTTCCCCTTGCTTTAAGAAACACCGTGCCTGCCTGAGTCTCCTGAAATCCCAACACGATCTGTGCTGCTCGGCTCTCTCCCGCAGACCACCCTGGTGGGATGTGCCTTTGACAGCCTGCTGTCAGAGGATTTCCCTGCAGGCAAATTCTCTTTTTAAAATTCCTGACAGAAATGTCTTTTGAAAGGTTTCATTTTGTAAGTGCCTTTCATTTGCTCCCATATCGAAACCTCCTGGAAACTGGATTACCTTCCCCTGGATGTCTCTGGTGGGTGTTCTTGTACCTGAATGAAAGGATGCAGGATGCAGGTTTTCTGGTCTGATTAGAGGAGTAATTTATATTCAGCAGATATCCAGAAAGCATGTCTGAAGATCTACGGTACGTGACATCTTGAAATAACTGGAGTAGGGTCTACAGTGTTAATTAGGAATTACATATGTGTCCAAAAATATGTAAATAAAGTATAACAAGCCAGGAATGCTAAAGATCACAAAGACTGAAGGTACTCAGCAACGCCTAATTAAAGAGACTGCCAGTATAACTAATTAATGAATCTTCTTTTTCAAGATGATCCTTCTAAATGACAATGCTCTAAAATGTGGTTTTTTCATATTCATTTGAGATCAGGCACCAAAAAGCACATTTCAGTTAGGGAACAAAAATAATATGACTGCACCATGAATAATGCCCTCTGGGGTGGCCACAATCAGGGTGCAGGGGTCCAGCCAGGCTGCAGAGCAGGTGGCTATGGACCACCTTTATGGACATTGGTCTAAAACAAAATGTACAGCTGCTTCCTAAAAGGGTACAGAATATGGGTAAGTTCTGTCCAAAGAAAAAGCTTTCCAGAACCTTGAACTTATTTTCTTTCTATTACCATGTTTTTCAGACAGCATGGGGTGGAAGAAAAGGGGTTTGTAAAACAAAGCCAGACACGCAGCAAAGTGCTGTAAAGGGACCTTTGTGTTGAAGTCACTGCAGTGCCTCTGAACTGATGCTTTGTTTCCCAAATAAATCACAGGTACTGAAGGAGTAGACAGCTTGGAGCATGGCTGTAAAGGTCCTCTGTTAAGAAGGAGAAACTGCTGGCCATAATAAAAGGAACATGAATATTTCTGAAGGCAGCTGTCCCACAAGTGGGATGGTGAAGCCACTCACCAGCTTATCAATTATGAGGAAGAGCTTAGAGGAGGAGAGTGTCTCAAAATGGGGTCCATTTCCTTGGAGTTTTAAAAATAGGACACCTTGTGCTTGGGGTTTTAAAAATTATGGACACAGTTTCTCATCCATGCCTCTGGCAGATAGACACACACACACAAATATGTGAAATACATATATGCATCTGCATGACACGGACCACTCCTTTGCAGTACCAAAAGAAAAGATGCTGGCCCACTTCCCAAACTGGCCATTGATTTTTGTCCATTGCTGTAGAGGTAGGACTGAAAGCAGATGTGCCATCAGCATGCAGAGATATCATGTATTGAATCAAAGTTTAGAACTATATTGCAAGGACTGTAGTTACTCAAAGCTATTTGGAAATTGTTTTAAAGAGGATTTTCAGTTTCCTCCATTTTTTCTTTTTCCAGTGTGGAAAGGGAGAAATCATGTCCCACATTTGTTTCTTTTATTCAAACACTATCACTAGGATTTGTGTTCAGCATTTCTGTGCAAGGAGCTTGCAAAGTAAAATTGTTCAATGCCTGTGTCTTGTAGCTTTGCCAGTAAGTGGTGCTAGATGCACAGTTTTGTAGCCCTTCCAGGAAAATTAATGGTAAGGCTACAGCAGGTCCCATTTTAAAGGAATATGTTTTTTGAGGAAAATATGCAAATATAAACTGTTTGAACAACACAACTTGGGAAATCATCCTCTGATCATTTTAAGGCTGTGATAGGCACTTGTGATGGAGCAGTGTCCAATTCTTTAGCCATTTTTACAGTTTCTGGATACACCACGTGCACAGGCTCTGCACATCTGGGAGGTCAGGCTGTTACCAGCATTTGCCTGTCTTGTGAATGGGCTGGGAGCACAGGTATGTGTGCTGTGTGCCTACACAGGTGTGCCCTGGTGCTGGCTGCGTGCCCAGCTCGGCACTGGCCCTGCGGCTCGCCCCGTTACTATGGGGATTGGCTCTGCTGAGTGCCGTGACAGCAAATCCCGGCTTGCTTCCAGTCATCCAGGGAGGGTTAAAAGGCAGAGAGCCCTTCGGAGGGGGAAAGCATATTTACCACTCAAAAACATGCTAAATGGGCATATATTCACCTGCACGCTTGAGTGCCTCCAAAATAGGGAAAATATTAATCCCATCATCTGAATAGCACTTATCAGCAGAGGATTTGCTTAAGAAGATTTTCTATCTTGGCCTTTTCAAGGAGGGGTGAAGCTGCTCCAGCAGCTGGTGGGCAGCTCAGGGAAGTCTGCTCGTCAAGAGAAATAAGAATGGAGGCTCAGACAGTGAGAAGGCACAAGCAGATGTGTGTGGAGATGAGGGGCTGCCTGGCTGTGGCTTGGGGCCAGGGGTGGCATTTTATTGATCCTGCCAGATACTCTTCTGCGCTAGGGGGACCCTCAGGGGCAAAGAGCCAGAATCTCTAGGGCACATTAAGCAAACCCATGCCTGATCTCTGTTGGAATATGAGAAAAAAGGGAGTGATGAGCACGGGGGCCTTTATGGGGTGGTCTTCCTGCATGCTCTGACTCAGAGTAAATACCTATTTATTTCAGTCTTCTCTACTCATTATCTGTTAATCAGAGCTGTGGGGCTCCCCAGAAGGGAAATGTTAGAGCTTTTCTTCTTGACAGTGCCAGAACAAGGAAGCCCCTACGAGTGCAAGCCTAGTCCGAGTTTTGTACCAGCAAATTTTGCATCTGGGTTGCCTGCCTCTCTTGCTCCAACTTCAGTGCCTTCCACACAGTCCAGTCCCTCCCCTCAGAACCAGCCCCTAAGCAGACAGCTGGAGTGAGACCCTGGTCTCTGAAGATCTCCTGACCTGAGCGTGGGGCTTTGCTGCGAGCTGGGGACTGCCATGTCTCCCCTCTGGCAGGTCAGACTCTGGATGGGGAGGGATTTGGGGCTCCAGGCTTCTCCCTACACACTGAGAGCATTTCTAGGGGAAGGTGGCTGCTGAAAAGACCTAGAACAGGTGCTATCCAAGGCTGGGCAGGGCGTTCTGAATGATGGTCAGTGCTGGAGGGAGGGTTTTGGGAAGGAGCTCTCCTGTCTGCCCTGCCCAGGTTTCAAGTCCCCTGGATTTTGATTTCCACTGCAGGGGAGAAAAAAACAAAGGGGAGAGGAGTTAGCATCTGCAGAGCAGTCCCAGGGGGTGTCTGTACAATGCTGGTTTCTGGAAGGGTGAGGGAGGAGTCCTTGCAGCAGGAGGGAATATTTAATTAGAGATACTCTTGCCCACAGAGAGGAGCTTGCGGGGAGCAGGTGGAAAAGGCTTTTAAACACTGCAATTGAACTGCCTTAATCAGAACATCTGGTAAATCTCTTGAGGAGGGTATGGCACTTTTGAAGGTGATGGCAGGAATTCTCTTCTCTTGACTGCTGCAGGCAGCTCCTGCTTTTCCAAGCCCCTAATGCTGAAAGGTAGCCAGCATCCTCACCACCTGATGGGCAGGCCCCATGTCTGATCACCCACCAGGGAAAAAGGGAAGATTTAACTTGCAGATTGGAGTGAGAAAAAGAGGCAGCTACTTATCGGCAGAGAAAATCTGAAATCTTGCCCAAGGAAAAGGAAGACTGACTGAAAATTCAGTGAAACATGCTTAAGGGCTCTAACTTCAGAAATCTCATCTGTTCTAGTGCCTGAAATAGGAATTGCCTTCTCAGAGTTTCATGTCTGCTTTGATGGGAGCAGCTCCTCTGCCACAGTGCTCTGGCCACGCCAGGCCAACAGAGATCTGGGTTTTTTCCTGCAGAAACACATCCTTCACATTTTAAGGCCAGTGTTTTCTCCTCTGTGAATCCCAGCATAATGTGGATTTGCAAAGGTGACTGAAAAATGGGCTGTGCAAAGTCATTAGCAACATTGATTCTCATTATTGTAGCATATGCCAGTGCAAAAACATCCAGCATTTGCAAGATGGATGGGTTGCACCGGCTGGGCTGTGAGTGCCTAATTAGTTAAAATACACAGCATCATAAATGCCAGCACTGACAGCTGAGGCCTTGCAATGTCAGTATGGTGAGCAGCATTAATTTGTTCTGACATCAGACTGCTCCCTTGGTATGGATGCCAAATCCTTGCTCCCTGCTGCAGCCAGAGTCCTGCAGCCACATGCAGGACAGTGTGTGTGTGATGAAACTGGCCCGAGGTTCAGCAGGAGTGGCTGTGAGAGGCAACAGCAGCAGCAGCAACAGCAGGGACAACACAAGGCAAAATAGGCTCTGCAGGAGGCCAGCTAAGTGCTGTGATGTCCTTTTGCTCAGCCTCCATAACCCAAAGAGCTGCAGGAATGTGCAGGCAGGGACTCCCCATTGCTCAGCGTGCAGCTGTCCCAGAAAGGGGAAAGTCAGCTTTCAGTTTCAGTTCAAAATCAGAATAGGGACTCACTGAATGAGCATCCATCACTGCAAAACTGCCTCTTTGAATTGAACTCCTCTCCTGTCACAAAGCCTGACTGAAAACCTGACAGTGGCAGCCTGGGCACCCGTACTGGGGCAGTGCCTGAGAGTGCTCTCAGGATGTCTGAGAGGATCCCATCCTGCACGGCTGGTGGGGGCATTCTTTGCCCTCATCCCACCAAGGAAAAGTCACAGCCTCCAGCAAAATGCCCCAGCTTCTTTCCCTGCTTCCCCAGCACAGTTAATGTAACCTTTGCCAGGGAAAGCATCCTGTGAATCAGAGGGCACCGTGCCAGCTGATCTGTGAACAATTTAACCGATTTTTCATTAACCAGCAGCTTATGGAGAAGTTGCTAAATTTTATGGGCCATTAGCAGCTTCTGACGCTGCAAATGATTATGAAATTCAGGGTCTTGCAGTTTTGAATCTTGTAGGCTTGATAAATAGCCCTTGTTGGGAGCGCAGATTTGAACAAACGCACTCGGTATGGCCCATACAAACAAGCTGCTGGCAGCAGGGAGAACGGGGGATGTGGGGATGGGAGCGGCTGCAGCAGCCCACAAGCCTGTCTACACCTCCCCCAGAGCGGGGAGCTTTCTTGAGGAAACGTCATTTGAGAAATGTTGTCCTGAAGATGGTCCAAGGAGGCATTGGAGAGTGGGAGTGGGGCAGTGAACAGGGGTTAATGCAGCCCTTAAAATGTGTGTTAATTGTGTGCAGGGAGGGCTGAGCCTGCTGACTGCTGTTTATGCATGTGTAGCTGGACATCTGCAAAAATGTCATTTATCCTCATTTTATGGCTGGGAAACCTCCATGGCAGAACAGCCAAATAAAGATCCCCAGGATTGAGCCACAGGCAGAGCAGGTTTGGGGACAGGTTTGTCCTGCCCTCAGCCGTGGGGCTGTGCTCCTCTTTTCACTCAGGTCCCACAGCCACCTGCTGCCAGCCCAGCTGGCCCAGGCACAGGGGCAAGCCCTGACTGTCACAACTCCCCAGCTCCTGGAAGTGTTCCAGCAACTTTGCAACAGGAATAAAGTTACTACTTCTGCCTGGCTAAAGCTATCCTGTGGGGGGAGGTTACCACCCATCCCTGACGGCAGGGGCAGCCCGGGCTCTTGATAATACATCCCTTGGGGTGGATTAGAGTGAGACAACACTGAACGATCAGTGTTTGTAAATACCTATCTGTAGGTTTATTTTGGAGCAATTTGGTTGCAATGGAAAGCAAGTATGTAGCTGTGTTAGTTATCACTATGTACAGAAATATAGCAATAAAAAAGCATAACAATATCACTCAGAAAATGTATGAGGGGAAGGAAGGAAGGCGCGG
>VZRX01007507.1:1586-15104 GCA_013398075.1 Notiomystis cincta
CCCAGGTCAAGGAAAAAGCCAGGAAAATACCTTAAAATATAACTTGTAAGTCATCCAGATAGTCTGGTATAGGCTTTGGTGGCCTGTGAGTGGCTGCTGGCACTGACTGCCTGATGTGAGTTCCATCCTTGTGTCTCAACCCAGCACCCCATACAGGGGAGCTTGATCTGCCATGGCCTTCCTGCAGCATGACCCAGGGCCACCACTCAAGAGCAGAATATGATGTTTCTTAGCTTCAGCCCTTCTGCCTTTTGTCTTTGAAGTGAAATGAAACACATACTCTAATAATTAAAAAAACACATTCTTGCACATTCACAATTTTCATTCCACATTGCAGTGCCAAAATGTTCAGAGCCAGCTCAGCTGTTAAAAAGTGATGTTAAAAACTTAGAAAAGCATAATTATCTGAAGCCATTGACCAAAGAGCTGGTAGGCCAAAGTCAGGGCACATGTACTAACTTATTAAGGAATCAACAGGCTCTGGTCTATCCTGTTCTTCTTTGGTTTGCAGAGAATAAACTTTCCACACTGATACACATCATACACAAAGGCCCATTTCTGGCTTCGGGACCTAGGGACTCAATTGCCCTTTGTTTGGTCCTAGACCTGAAAACAAAACATTTCAATTAGGGATATTACTCATTTTCTGAGCAGTAGTAAAGCTGATCTGCACTCTAAACTGGCACTCAGTTGTGTTCCACTTCTTCTGAAGTGTAGCTGCTCAGACTTGTGCTGCAGTGTGCTCCTTCCTCATCTGTGATGCACTGGAGTTTTCTGGGCTATACTGTCAGCCAGGGCAGAAGATTGACATGGCTTAAATCCCTCTTGCTCCCATTTCTGTCAGAGCACACAGATTCAGGGATGAGCTTCTTCACTTTCTGCAGGGTTTCAATGAAAGGGCAATTCATTCACTGGCTGCTGGCCCTCAGCCCTGGATTGGGTCATCCATCTGGGCCAAATTCTCCCTTTGGGCATGGTCTAACGTGCCCCACAATGCTTTCAGTGGCAATCCTGCCCACTGAGCTGAGAGCACAATTTAGCTGTTAAAGATGACACAAATCCTGACGCAAAGTCATTCCTTTGTTCTTTGTTATCTCCAAAAGAATTTCAGTCTCCCTTGCAGCTGTTATTTTTCTCCAGTAAAAACAGCACTTTTGTGGTCTTTACAAAGAATTAATAACTGTCAAAAGCCTCTGCTAAAAATAGTCTTGTGAAGCATTTAAAGTGTCATTTCTCTTGCATTACTACTTTTAGGCATTATGCTCAACTCCATAGGATGCCATTTTCTGTGTTGACTTAAGTAGTTGCATTTCCTATTGCAGGGATGAAAGTAACACACACATTTTTAAAAAATATTCCCCAACTTCTAGTGGACTAAAACTATTTCTGTTGAACCAGTGAAAGCATCTGTGGAGTAAGGCACCATTTGGGAATAGTGAGGATCCTGATATTCAACCCTTCATTACAGTAGTGTCTCTGGTACTGCAGCCATGTACCATAGCAAGTCTATTGCCTAGGATTGTGACTTCAAAAAAACCTGAACAAATTAGCAAACAAACAATAAACCCTCCCTCATGGGTGACCTGCATGCTTTTACATTTAAATGGGCAACAAATTACATATGAATTCTTGGATAAGTATCTTCCAGATATAGCATCTCTTATGTCTTTATTCTATAAAAATATTTAATTAAATTCTTAATTTAAAATATTATGCAGAAATTAAAGTCTATTATTCTCTGCTCTTCCAAGATGCTTAAAATATTGTTGAATTTAGGGGAAAATGGGTCAGGAAGTCAGGGAAATGTGAAGTTTAAGCTGATGTACTACCAGTTTCTGAAGATTACCCATAAACACATTTAGATTCACGATAATGTAATATATCTTGTTCTAAGGCATCACACATTGTGCACACACATTTTGGCTCATGATAATGTAGAATATCTTGTTCCAAGGCATCACTGTGTATGCACACACACACACACAAACCTTTAGACTCCTGATAATGTAGAATATGTTGTTCTAGGGCATCTCTTTGTACGCATGCACAAACACACACACGAATATTTAGACTCCTGATAATCTAGTGTATCCTGTTCTAGGCCATCACCATAGTCCAGATGTGTTGTCTGTGTCTTGTTGAAATAACAGTTTTGCTGATGATGATCTGTGCTGGCAATGAAGGGGACTGGGAGATCAGTAATCTCATGTAGTACTAGAAATACTGTGCAGGTTGTGCAGGACTCTCAGCTCCTTGCTGCTCACTTCTTGAAGGCCTTACTGTGGCTGATTCCACACAGGAACACACAGTGTGGGCCAGGACAGCTAAGTAACAGGAGCAGGGGGAGAGAAGTCATACAGAAAGAAAGGAAGGCAAATGGACATTCTCACATCATCTGCTGTTGGCATGTGTATCTGTGAGCAGCATGGAAAAAAACAGCCCAGTCATTGAATATATGCCTGAATTTGATAGGGAGTATCACAAGACTTTTTTTTCATTCATAATTGTATGTCTCAGGTTTTGAAGAAGTAGAGATTTTATATTCCACTAAGTCTTTTCTGCGTACAAAGTAATTCTGTAGAAAACAGATGATCAGTTCTTAAATTTCAAAAAGGCTCTGGAACTATTAAAAAGCTCTTCTTGAAGTGCAAGCCAGGTTTCTTGTCCATCTTAATTGAAGGGACCAGAACTGCTAAGTGCATCCTCTACTTCAGGCAGTGGGGTTTTGCTGAAGATGAGTAAAAGTGAGGCGTGCAATGGGGATCCTAGGAGTCCTTTGTTTTAATAGTTAACCATTTCCCTGCCCTGAAGGTGTGCTTTGCATTCAAAGATGTTTCAGGGAAAGGAAAGATACTGACTTTATTTTGGATGTGCAGGATGGCTATGTGGGGTTTTTTTCTGTTTGGGAACTAGATTAAACTCGTTGTACATAAGTAGAGAATATGACGTATTTCACTGCAAAAGGACAGACAAAAACAGAAACACTTTTGCAGAAGGCATCATAGAAAAACAAAGCTGTAATTGTCATAGGGAGTGGAAAGACAGTGATCAAATATCTTGACATTTTAAAAAAGAGCACTTCATGCACACTTTTTGCTTCCTAGATTTTAAATCTACCCTGCCTCCTCTTTTTCCACCACCTGGACTGTAATTGATTCAAGACAAGAAAAATCTGTATTATGACTCAGGATGAACTCCATTCCTACAAATAAACAATGAATCAGAACAGTACCATTGAAGGAAGAGAGTTCCTTAGTAAGGTTTGTCTCTAGTAGGAATAGTATATTTCTTTTCAGGAGAACCCTTGTACAGAGAAAGATCAGACTTGAGAGCAAGGTTGGCATCTGGCACTAAATCTTGATTGCAGAAGACAGGAAGGTCTGCTGCACAGAGCTCCATGGTGTGCAGCCTGGCAGAGCAGTACTTGCTGTGCAGATCAGGACAGGATGGCAGCAGCAGATGCTGTGTACTAATAATGCAAGTTGCAGCTGAGACTCTGCTATAATACAGGCAGAAATCCCTTCATCTCCCCTGGCTCTATAAAAAACAGGCGTCCCATCCAAACCAGTCATCCTGCTGCTTTCTCTCTTGTCAATAGTGAGAAACAGACACTCTGAAAAGTAATTTATCCTTCCTCTTATAGGTACATGCCTTAGGATAACATCACTCATGTTCTGAAAGAAATCTTGAATAGAGACAGGTTACAGTCTTAACACCTTTCCTCTTTCAGAGATTTTAGCAGCTCCAATTTAAAATGGAAGCACTGTCACAACGGTGGAAGCATCTCTGAAAATGCTGAAGGAAAACAACATTTTTGGCCTCTGAACCTACTTCATGTGAACCTACTTCAGGATGCTGCAGGTAATGGAATATGATGGACTCATTGATAATGTAAGAATAATAGAATCAGAGATTCATAGAACAAGCTGAATTGTAAGGGACACATAATGATCATTGAGTCCAACTCCTGGCCTTGCACAGAACCAACTCAAAAATCATATTATGTGCCCAGGAGTATTGTCCAAACACTTTTTGAACTCTGGTCAGCTTGGTGCTGTTACCACTTCCAACCTAAGCCTTCCCTGACACATCTTCAGGCCATTTCCTTGGGTCCTATCACTGGTCACAAGTGTGAAGACATCAGTGTCTGTCCCTCTGTTTTACCTTAGGAGGAAGTTGTAACTGCAGTGAGGTCTCCCCTGAGTCTCCTCTTCTCCAGGCTGAACAAACCAAGTGATCTCAGCCACTCCTCATACAGCTTCACCTCCAGACCTTTTGCCATCTCCACGGCCCTCCTTGAATGCTCTTGAATAACTTCATATCCTTATGACACTGTGGCACCCAAAACTACAAAGAATATTCAAGATGAGGCTGCTCCAGCTCAGAGCAGAGCAGGACAATCCCCTCCCTTGCCCAGCTGGCCATCCTGGCTGCCAGGGCACTGCTCATGATAGTGCAAATGCCAGAATTTTTCACAGCCTGATCTACACCCACATTCCCTCTGTGACCAGCCAAAAGGGAGCAGTGCTGGCAGTAGGAACAGCAAGCCATTTTTGCCATGCAGCATAAAAGGGTGGGAGGACTTCTCCAGCCAGTTACAAAAATTAGCATTGTCTCTTAACAGAGTGGATGATAATACAATAGACACAGCAAATTTGCCAAAGAATTCATTATAGAGGATTACTGTGGTGTGGATTGCACTGCCACATGGATCCCTTTGTTAGGTTTAAGCCACATACCCCTATATGAGAGGTGTGATCGAATGTTTGTTTTCAATTTTATCTAAGAATGAAATTGCATACAGATGAAAATATTCCCCCCTGTTTCCAAAAAAAGCATCTAACTCTTGACAGAGGGAGCATACTGCCTCCTCTGATCTCAGTGTGTAGAAGTTGCACTGTAAGGGAGTTTCCAGTGAGGTCCTTGCTGCATACACCAGCCATATTTTCTTCTTAGGTGTGTCTATTAACCTAGGTTTGCTCCACTGAAATCAGTGAAATAATTCCAGCTTTTTACTGATGCAGAGGAGTCCAGCATCTGCTGACTGCAACATTAGCCTTCAGATTGCCTGTTCAAGCAAGTCCCACACCATTAAGCAGGTTTTTTGCACAGAACAAACTGCACTACAGAGAGGGTGGAGGTGGCTATGCAGTTAAAGCTCCAGCACTGGTTTAAGTCCTCTTTTGTACTATTGTTTAGGAGATTTAAGGGATAAACAGCCATATACTAAGCCTGAGGCTCTGGATGGCTGGGACACTGGGAGACTCAGGAGCCCAAGGGTTGGCTTTATTGTCCCTTTTCTTATAAAGTGTGTGGGCAAGGAGGGAGCAACAGAGATGCCTCCACAATGGAGCCGTTCACAAAACTCAGAGTCGCCCTGGATGAAGAGCACAGTTAGGGTCTGGGCTACAAAATCCTCTCCAGAGAGGGTAATTCTGTTCTGCTGTGTAACCTCAACCTGCAATATAAATGCAAAGTGAGCAGTTGAGTGCAGTTGTGTCTTTACATAAGTATATATCTGGGTGTGGTTGAGTTCTAATGTACCATTGATATAATCACAAATAAGAAGGAAAAACTGGCATCTGCTGACCCCATAATTTCAGCGCTGCTGTAATCAGAACAGGAGAGGTTATTTGGAGAACTTCAAAGAATCTTTCCCATTCCAGAATCAGACCTCTTGCTGATATCTTAATTCCTCATCCAAATAATAATACTGAAGCTTTATTAGTTAATCAATAAGACGTGATACAGGGTATGGTTATCCTAAGATAATCATACCCTGGAGCATTTTGAGGCATGAGCCTTATGCCTCTAATCAGATTAGGTGAGATCATCTTTTGATAACCACGCCCTTGGGGAATGGCTCATTTCTATTATGAGAAAATTTTATGGTTGGGGAAAATGTGCATTCCTGATGTAGAAAAATGAAAATGGAAGCTNTTCTTTAACAACAACAGCAACAGCAACAACAACAAACCAACCAACCAAGAAAATTCCCAAAAAATAACAATAAACAACCTCAACGACTAGGTATTGTTTCTGATGTCATGTATGCTACACAACAATTGCTGTTTGTATACATCTGAAGCCTGTCTACAGCCATTTCTTGTCTAATGTTTACTAATATGAAATTGCAATGCTCGTAAAAGTTTCATTTAATTGAAAGAAAACAGCGCATTGCACTGAAACAGAAAATAACATTTTTAAAATACAATGGTTAGAACTAAATGTTGCACTTGGGTGTTTACATTGAAAATGTACTCATGCACTCTGTTTTTATAAAAAAGCCCAGTGTAGACATTAACATATTTTGGAAGTGCTCTCTATGAGTATTCATAAGAAACATTAATGAAAAAGGTCTTAAATTTGCTTTTAAAAGTGATTGCAAAATTAAATTTTTAGATGTTGATGAACATATAGCTGTGTGAAATGTCTGTGCACTCAATCAATTCATGGTCAGTATTCATGACAGAATTCAATGATTTTGCTGAGTAAGAGTAAAATTAATAATAAAACTTTAAATTATAATAATTTAAGGACTTTAAACTTAAGCTAGTACTTTTTTATCATCAAAGCTAGCCTCTGTGTTCCATCCCATCCTGCTTCAACACAGAGGGAAAGGAAGGCACATAGACATGAAGTGTTTAGGTCCAACTTGTCCAAGACACCCATGACAGAGTCAAAACCAGAATTATTGCCTAAATACAGAGCAAATATATACATTATTACATGATATAGGACTGAGGGGGCTCAGACATGAACCTGAGCCCATGTCAGGGGTCTTGTTTATGCCAGTTCAGGTGAAAGAGTTCCACTGGTACAAATACAAAAATGGCCTTTCTGGTGACCCTCTGAATATGAGTCTTACAGCAGAAAGCAGATGGCACAGGAGGAAGGCTGTGACCTTTCAAAGAAGACCCAGCTGATAAAGAAGACCAGCTGATAAGCCTTCAAGGCAAAGCAACAGCTGTTTTCACAGCCTGTGTTCACAGCCTGTGCTCCTGCTGCCACCACGTTCTTCTGTGCTCACACATCCTCTCTCCTTGTTAGGACTTTTCTAAACCTTGTCTGTATTTTGTAGGTGTGTGTGATATTCTTCCATAAAACACAGGAAGAGTTTTTTAGATCAGGATGTTTCTTGCCTTCCTTTCAGCACACACACCTTCTCCACTATTTGCTGCCATTTTTCTTGGTTGAACTGCCCATACAGCAGAATACCATGAGATTTTGTGGTCCCTTTGAAAAGAGAACAAATACTAAACCCACTGAAACTAACTCAGGACCCTTTGCTAATCGACCAGGACAACACTTTGCTCCTACATATTTCAACATGCAGTTACTTCAGTTATTCTGGTATTTTGGTATTTGTGAGCAGAGAAGGAGTTATTGAGATGTGATGGTAGCAGGCAAAAAAAAAAGGTATTTTTATGTATGTTAATAGCAAAAGGAAGTCTAAAGAAAACATTGGACTGATACACATTGAAGGTGGTCATCTGACTAATGAGATGAAAAAAACTTCAGAGATATTCAATGCATTTTTTTGCCTCAGTCCTTAATAATACTGATTGAGCTAGGTGGTGCCCTGGGTCAGAGAATCACGAGTGTGGGGACAGTGATTTTCCATTTCTGGAGACAGATACTGTAAATGATCAGCTGGATCAGCTGCATGTTCACAGTCTATGGCACCTGGGGGCATTGGCCCCACAGTATTGACAGTGACACAGGATGTTAGGTCACAGCTCCTCTTGATCCTCTATCAAAGGTCTTGGGAGTCTTTGGATGTGCCAGCTGACTGGAGGCTAGCCCATGTTATTCTGTTTCATAAGAAGGGTGTCAGGGAAGACCCAGGACAAATTTGTTAGTCTAAGGTCAGTATCTGGAAAAATTATGGAGAAGACCACTCTGGCTGCAATTGACAGACTTAAAGACACTTACAGGATAATGCAATCATCAGGCAGAGTAAACACAGGTTCACAAAAGGAAAGTCCCATTTAACTGATTTGATATCCTTCCATAACAAGGTCACCTGCCTAGTGGGTGAAAGGAAGGAGGTGGATGTAGTTTTTCTGGATTTGGGAAGGATTAAGAATTCTTATTGGATTAAATTTGGATTAAGGCTTCTGATCCTGTCCCTCACAGCATCCTTGTGTACCTCTGTGCAGCTGTGGGATGAGGACGTTCACAGTGTGCTGGGTGAAGACCTGGCTGAAGGGCAGAGCTCAGAAGGGTGCAGTGACTGGGGCTGCATCTGGCTGCTGACCAGCCACCAGTGGTGCTCCTCAGGGTGCAGCTCCAGGGCCACTTGTGGTCCATGTGTTTATCAGGGGTCTGGATGAAGGATTGGGATGCACCATGAGCAAACTGGCTGATGACTCCAAACTGGATGGTGCCATTGGCCCTCTGGAGGGACAAGAGCCTTGCAGAGGTCTCTAGGTAGCCTAGAACATTGGGCAATCACCAGCAGCAGGACATCCAACAACAAGTGAAAAAGAGGGAAGGGAGTGGCTGTTGGGCACCCAGCAGGAAGGGATCTGAGGGTGCTGGGTGGCAGCAGCTCGGGGTGAGCCCGCAGGGTGCCCTGGCAGCCCGGAGGGCGAAGGAACGAACGAACGCGTCCCGGGAGCCTCGAGCACGGCACTGCCGGCGACACGAGCGGGACCGTCCTGCTGTACCCAGCGCTCTGCAGCCTCCCCTGGAGGTTGTCAAGGTCCTTGAGTGGTCCAGAGGAGGGCAACAAAGCTGGTGAGAGGGCTGGGAGGCACGTCCTGTGAGGAACTGCTGAGGGCTTGGGGCTTCTCTGCTTTGTAGAGAAGGAACTGAAGGGTGACCTGATTCTTCTCTGCAGCTTCCTCAGGAGGGGAATTGAAAAGGCAGATGTTGCCTCTCCCTGTGACCCAGTGATAGGACACATGAGAATGGTCCCATGGAGACACTCTTTCCATTGCATTCAAGAACTGTGATACCAACTATGTATTATACTATCAATTAATCATAAACTGTCCATTGCATGGGAGGAGAGAACTGCAATAGCCAGCAGGTTATGGGACAGAGGAGGTACAACAGGAGCCCATCTCATGCCTAAGAAAGGCCAATATGCACATTGTTACACCATGTGAGTTCAGACAGACATACAGGTGACCCTGCTGGGATCCTTCCTGCAGCTGTGCAGCCTATAGGAGGGATCAACAAGGCATAAAGGCTTGAGTCAGGCTGCTTTGGCTTCTCAACTTCAACATCCACTACTTCCTGAAGCAGAAAATGTTTTAGCCTTAGCCCACAGTGGCTCTGTCCTGGCAATATTCCAGAATTGCTGTTATACTGGCTGCTGGTGTTGTAAAGGGACAAGGCTGTAATGGAGCCAGAATCTGAGCCATATATTGTCCAATTAGCTAAATAAATTTAAATATTAAAAAGTTGCACTTGGCATTTGTTAGTCCTAGGTCTATTATTCTTTTTATTATTCTTACAATGTGAATCTTACTAGTTAAAAATAAACTCCTTGTTGACTATAATATCAGAAAAACAGAAATTAACTTGCATTTATTTGTCACATTGATTATTCAGACATGGGATTTTTCATTGAAATAATGGAATGCCCCTTAAAATAATTTTTGTCTGTTAGATATTTTATATGAAGTAAACATCAATATGAGTGATAAAGGCTAACATTTCTGTCTAGACTCCACAAACATCTAAAACCCCTAGGGATATGGAAAGAATTAAGAAAAAATACAATCTCATAGTTTTGTCCTCAAGTCTTTCCCTGAATTATTGATGCCCTGTTGGGCTATCTAAAAGCAGAGGCCAGACAAAATTCAGAGATCCCCTGATCCCCTTTGTTCACAGGGACATACAGAGTTAGCAAGAACATCCAGGATCGACTCCAGTAGAAAAGTACTGCATGACCTCTAACTGCTGCCTCCAAAACCATTTGATTACAAAAGTGAATTTCTCTCTAGCAATTCCCTAAAATTAAAGAATTACAGATTTCCTTAGAGCTGCACTCTTCTATCAGCACTATCCCAGATTTTTTGATTTAGAGGGGAAAGACTAGATAATTTTGCTTTGATTATGTAGTTTCCAGAATGCACTGTTTTTCTCAATTTAAAAGCATTTTTGAAGCACAGGAGTCTGCCATAAGCTGTGAAGATGAGAAGATTGGCTTGTCTCAAATCCAGTCATTCTTAGCAGACATTTTGTTGGTCAAGAAGTGTCACTGGCTTCTGACACAGAAATATGAGTGTGTTAGGAACTGGAGCAGACAAGCAATCTCATTTCATGGGCAAAGGCTGGGTAAAGGAGAGAATTTGTTAGCTTGATTTCTGTTGACAGAGAAAACTGATATTAAAGAGAAGATTCTGATCCAAATGGATTTAAAAGTCCAAAGGGATTTAAAAATATAAAATCACTAAGACTGAAATGAGAATAGAGAACAATTGTGAAAGCTAAAAACTAAAGAAGTCAAAATAAAATAGTCAGTTCTGCTGTTCAACATCTACATCCCACAGACTCCATAGCACATTTGTTGGACACATCTGGTTGGCTACTGAAAACGTGAAGTATCTTAGAAAGTTTCTGTTGGAGAGGGGTTCTTTTGTGGCCTTTTTTGATGATGTTTGGGATTTTTGATGGTTGGTTTGTTTGTTTGCGCGATTGTTTCATTTTGTTTTGGATTTTTTGTTAAACGCTTTCCATGCAGGGGGGAAAATTCACAAGAGTTAGATTCTCCAAAACAAGTAACTGGACTGGAATGCAGTCTTTTCCCCCAGAGAGAAGATCATGAATAATAATATTTTCTTACCTTCTCACGTTTTTTTAAGATTTTTCATTAAGTTTAAATGCTCCCTCCCCCACACTTTTTCAGGTGTTCACAATATTTGTAAACACTTACCACAATGTCACTGTAAAGCCTTTTAGGCTAAGGTCTTGAGTGAGAGAAGACCAGGCTGATAATTTTGCTCACAATTCTTTCCAGGAGCCCTCCCCAATGCACGAAAACCCAACCTGCTGCAGTAAGAGGGAAAGCTACACTGACTTGAATTGCCAGGATTTTGCTCAGTCACTCTTAAACACTTCATGGCAGACATCCAATACCTTACTGTAAACTCTACAAGAACACTCTTTACAACTTGTTAACAAGTTAATGTTTTTGCTCTCAGAGGAGAGTATCATTAATCACTGCCCAAAGACCAGTAAAATCCCACATTATAATAACTCATTTTAAACCTGTAGAATACAGAATGCCTTTGTCCTAGTGAAATGGACACACAGCTAGTAACCCAAGCCATGCAAGGGAAAGGATGTGGTGGTTCTCCTCTCTCGGCCCTCCTTGGTCATTAATGTGTTTGCCACTACCAGGACTGGTGTCATTATTTAGGAATCCAAAACAGCACTTGTCATTCTTTGCTCTTCATTACAGAGAGTGTGTATTTTACCCAAAATTAAAAATAAAACATGAAACAAGTAAAAAATAAGGAGATAACTGTAACTCAGAATAAAGATGGGCTTCCAGTTCAGCTGTGGTCAGCAAAGATTTCATCTGCATTTCCAGCTGCATCTGCAGGTTTAGGTCAGGCATTTTCAGGGAAAGGAACAATTTCAGAGAAAGGTGGTAGGATTCAAGGCCCCCCGGAGCTGTGAATACACTAACTGTGGCCCACAAAATTGTGAATAGAGTGAAATCCCTCACCACTTATGGCTGACAGGAAGGATCTGAATTCACTGG
Organism: Notiomystis cincta; assembly: GCA_013398075.1. Taxonomy (NCBI): domain Eukaryota; kingdom Metazoa; phylum Chordata; class Aves; order Passeriformes; family Notiomystidae; genus Notiomystis; species Notiomystis cincta. The sequence goes on from VZRX01007507.1 coordinate 13,312, forward strand.
TTGCAGATAGAAGAGCACTAAATTTAATTTCACTTTAAAAAAATTTGTCCTATAGAGTATAATTTAGTCAACGATGTGCATACTTTGAAGCCTCATTTAAAACGCAATCCTTATCCCCCAATGCTATTTTTAGATCACCAAACAAAGACTGCTTATCATATTAGTAAAAGTATGGCACTCTAGTATGTGAAATGTCACTCCAAAAACTTTCCACCTGAGGCTGGTTATACATGTACTCCACTTGACAATGAATTGATTATTTTTAATGAAATCATATGTCATACTTTGCAACTGAAAATTTGCAGGAAAGGCAAATACCTCCTTTTAAAAACTTCTTTCCTCTCCCCTTTAAATTGTGAAATGCAGAAATGCTAGGGATAAATTGTATCCTATTTGGGTGATACCCAGACTTTCCCCTCAATCAATCAGCTCAGTGGACAGCCTGGACCTACTGATGTTTTTATTTTCCCTTGATGTCCTTGGGAACCAAAATCAGAAACAGTAAATATCTTGAAAGAAAAAATTAATTTGAGACTGGTACAATGCATTAAATCCCTGTATTAGCCAAACAGGCTGCTGAAGTAACTGGAAAAATTTAAGCCCTGAGACCTGCATACACAAGATTTGCTGAAGCATGGTTTTGAGCAGAAGAGCTGATCCAGAGAACACCCTGGATTCTGCTCTCATTTTTGCTGCCTGTTATCTCTTGCAGCCTTAGTTGGATGAATTTGAGCCATCAGAAACAGATATAGGGATGGCTGAGGTGTTTTAAGTCCGTTTCTGTGATGCTATCCTTCATCCACACAGTGATCATTTTATAAATTATTCCTACAGCCTCTGGGCTTTAGAATCCCACAAGCACCACCTAAATCCCATCAGAGCAGGCTACAGAGTCACCATGAAACCTAGAAACTCATGCAGTGACTTGCAAGCCCTGCTCAGTAAATGCTCCTCAAGCAGACCTAACTGATGGTGACAGAATGAGATCCCTCACTAAATGCAATTGCATTTGTTATCCTTTCCAGACTGCTCTGTTAATCCTTCCCAGACGCTGCTCCAAGTGGCACAGGTAACTCATGTACCCAGTCTCAGGCCTAGAGCATTTATCTGAAATGGAAAAACAAGTTCAGATACTTCTTTAGCCACAGTGGGTCCACAAATCTTCCTTCACAGAAGGCAATATAAATGCCCAGGGCACAGAGTCTGAAGCAAAGAAGCAAGTTTTACTGGAGAGCAGAGTAGCAAGTGAAGGGCATGATTCTGCAGTGGGCCACAGGTCTTCTCCTGGGAAAAAAGTCAGAATCGACCCTGGGCTTCAGCTCCAGCCACAAACTCCAAACTCATTTGGAGAGGAAGGAGTGAAACAGGCATACACACTGTGTTAGTTTGAAGGCCCACAATACTCACAATATTGTCACTATGCTTCTTCATAAATGTTATGCCTTTATCACCAAAGTATCCTAAATGCCTTCTGTACCAGACAATTTCTAGCTAGCTGGGTAGCTGACTTCTCCTTTCAGTCTTTCTGTTTCTGGGATATGCATGTCACATTCACAAACACAGCTCTGCCTAATTTTGTGCCAGAAGATCCACAGAACTCATACACAGGGAATTGTTTATGTTGTAAAAGGAGGTAAGAGTTAAAGGAGCGCCATGATAGCGGGAAAAAAGTGCTGCAGATGCCTTTGTTGTTCTAGGAAAGCACACAGACAATGTGCCAGCTCTAAAGATACGTAGCAACACAGAACAGAAATGAAAAAAAAAAAAAAAAAGAGAGCATGCTTGGGGAGGGG
>VZRX01007507.1:15115-28884 GCA_013398075.1 Notiomystis cincta
GGTTTAAAGAGACGAAAAAACAAAGAACAGAAAAGAAAAAAAAAAAAAAAACAGAGAGCATGCTTGGTGAGGAGCACAAGAGGAGAGCTTCATGGAAGGATGAAATTTTAAAGGTGGATTTAATTGTAATGAAGAATACCTGGACATACCAAGAAGGAAACAGAGGTAAGAAAGTTGAAAGTTCCATTTTCCTCCCTACATGTATTCATCTGAGATAGCTACTGCTAACCAGAGTCAAGGGCAAATAACCATGGAAAACTGCTGGTACTTGGGAACACACAAAGGATTAAAGCTTGGAGATGTATGATAAGAAAATTATTGTGGTTTAATTTGACCCTTCTGAAGGCCATATTTTTAACCATTACCCTGTTAATAAAACAACAGGTGCAGTTTTAGGGACAGAATGAGTCACAAAGTATGTGGGAGATGGCATGGCCTGGCATGAGAGTTACTGCACAGGCAACGTGGCTGAGGTGCAGGAGCAGCAGGTCTACTTCAGACTGTGCCACTGGCTTGTTTCTGAGTGAATTACACAGATTCAAATACTCAAGAGCAGCTTCTAATTCCAGATGCTTTGCTTTAGACACTGAGTCTCTTTTCAAAAGTGCTGGACACCTGCAGTTCTCCCTATAATCAGATGGGATATTCTCTGGATGAAGTAATGAATATCTCAAGCCAAGTTCTGAACAGCTAAGAGTGAGGTTTCATGTAATGGCAAAAATGATCAGCCAGCAAACTGCTGGTATAAGAGCTGTCCTGCTCCCACCTGATTCTCCCATGAGCTGCTTTTGCTTTTCTTGGGATTGATCTGACCTCAGAGAGCCAGGGGCTAAATTGGCAGAAATACTCACTTGTTGGGGTTTACATATCTTCTGGATTAGCTCCTTGAGCCATCCTCCTACGTGGCCTCACAAGCATCACAGGGGTGCAGGGAAGCCCAGAGGCAGTAAGGAGGAGTAGGGTTTCCCTCTGAGGAAGTCACATTTCAAGGCTAATTTGAACATATGTCTTGTCCTCATCGTTCATTTGTTTCAATCTCACCATTTGTAAAATTGAGATGAATACAGGTTATTGTAGGGCCACAGTAATGGGAGTAAGAATGAGGAAGTATAAAGACTAAGAGCAACTCCACATAAACACAAATCTTAAGTACAGTGTTCTTGTTCTCACATTTCTTCACAGCTCTACCTGCTGTATTCCTTTCATAGAATCGCTTAAGCTGGAAAAGACCTCTAAGACCACAGAGTCATTCTTACCTCTCTCCTTATAAATGCTCTTGAACACATATATTTGTTTTGAATCAAATCTCATTGAAATATGCTGGCTGTATAATAATTTCAATCAGCCTGTACGTTGAAACTGGTCCTATCATTTTAAGTTTCACTTCATATGTGCTGCTGCTTCTTGTACCCTGAAACTCCTCAATCAGTGCCTGTTATCAGAGCCTGACAGGAGGTGCTGCTTCCAATTCATCAGCTGGGAGGAGAGGGCTTGCAGCAGGATCAGCACTGGTCTGCCAATGCCTCCCCACAAGTCAGCCTTTGAGAGGCATTACTACTTCAAATACTCAATTAGTGAAATCTTGGCTCTGCTGAAGAAGGCAGTGGGATCTTTGCCACTTGCATGTAGTGGAGCCAAGATTTCATCCACTCTATATGCAGCTGCAGTACACAGAGGCTCGGGATTTTCAGGCTCACCCATAAAAGGTTATTCCCTGCTTCTAAGTTAACTCAGGAGTTGTTGCAGTTATAGACCACCCCTTATTTCATTATGACAGCCCCCACAGAGATAGATGTGTCAGCATGGCTATGAGAAAAGGAGGGTTGATGTTGAGCATGAAATCATAATTATAGCTAACAGGTGTTGAAAGGTATGATGTGGGGATTTTACCATAAATTTCAGACCAAAAGAATACCTGGAGAAGAGCACAGGAAGCACCAAGTGCTGCATTTGTCAGCAGCTAATAATAAAAAATCCACATGAAGCTTTTACTTTCCATGTGAGCAGGTAGTCTCATTATGCAGCTCAATGGTAACAGCAATATCAGTAACCAGTTCATATCCATTTTGATTTCTGTTGTAGCTATTTTATAAGCTGACTTATTGACTGAAACACAAAATATGACCAATAATTAAAAGTCAGTGATATTTGGTTATATTCCCATAACATTCCTATAAACTGTTAATATGGAAAAAATATGCCTATTCCAAAACATGTATTATTATCCACAAAATGGTCCTTTATCTATAACTGATGATACATGGCTATTATTAAAGATTAATATCTAAATATTATTCTGAAGTTGGATAATGTTAGGTACAACCACAATAGGGCTTCCTTAGGACCATCTAGAAGAAATCACAGCAAGTATTTGTGTACTGAGTACAGTACATTCAGTAAGAATGACCTTCATCTCCTGCAAGTGCCCTGCATCAATAACACACATCTAGAATTATTCCTCATTAAAAAAAAAAAGCTGAGAAATTAAATTTATAATTTAAGGACCGTGGGGCCAGAAGAAGCAGTTTCCTATTGGCACAGAAACAGGGAAGCTTGAGCTGTGAAACATTATCCTATAAATAGAAGTGCAGTATGCTATAAAATAAACATGGGGGAAAAAAGGAAAAAAAACCCTAACAGGCTGTTTTCTTTTGTGCTCACTCCTGGATTCACAATTATATTTTTGTGCACAGAAAATACTGTATAAAAAGTATAAACAATCTCACTGAGATTTTTCTTTTTTATTTCCTGTTCACTGTGACTTAAAACTGAAAACCATAGAAAAAGGATATAATACAATATTTCTCTTAAAACAAGGGAACAAAATCCTGCAACACTTCTGTTTGCAGCTGGTTTGTTACACTTCAGCAATCAACTAAAAACTACTTACTACCTGTAAAACACACACAGTCTGTAGAAATTGGCATCACGTCTTTGGCTAAATTTCAAAAAACTGATTTTATAATTCCTTAGCCATTTACTCAACACTTGGAAATGTCATTCTGTGGACAAAGTAGACTGTGCTCCATGTTAGCTGCACTAAGCAAACAGTCACTCAAAGCAAATATTGACAGAACCTCTCTTAATGCAGGAGAGAATGTCCATTTGCATTCCTTTATTTTCTTTAAAATGATGAAGTATTACACTTGTGAGCACAGGAAGACATCTATATACATTAATATACCCAAGCTTAAATCAGACTAGGTCCCAAAAAGAAGGTCCACAGTGCCAATTCATCCAGACAGAAATTAATAGAAGTCCTTCCTCTGACTTCCAAGTGCTCTGAATCATGCAGTTAGTCACCATTGCATGAGTTTAAATCCACTATAGATGGGTAGTTTATTCTTATAAATATATATACTCATATTTTAGTCACTATTGTGGAGTCCTTCTACAAATCTTTTCTTATGCTCAACAGAAAATAGGGATTCATCTTCTTAAAGGAAACATTTTGCATATCCAAAAATAACTAAATTAGAAAAAGTTTCTGTATGCATAAAGAACAAGGTTACTTTTAAAGGGCTGTCACATACTTATTTCCTAACTTTTTACTTCCATGTTAGGAAAGAGAACTGCAATCAAGTTTAATGGATGCAATGCTAGTTTTATTCTGGTATAGAAGAATAGAAGAAAAGTCAATTTTGTTTTCATTTTCTTATGAATAGTAAAGTATGCTGGACAACAAAACAAAAATTGATCATGGTTTACTAACAAAGGTGAGAGCTATCCATGAAATCCAAGGGTATCCTTTCCAAGGCAACATCCACTGCATTTTAAGTATTTAGCCATGCAAATACCAAATAAAGTGAAAAAGAAAATAATTCCTTCTAAAGCCAAAAGAAAATAGGTGCTTTTGTTATGCAAGCATTTTCTACAATAGGAACAAGAATAACTTACAGCAACATTTCCCTGGGCTACCTCAAGGATATTCTGAGACAAGCTGCTGACTTCCAAGAAGAAGAGAACTTAGGCACCTACAGGAATATATAAAAAGTACAACATTATATAGAGAAATACTTTATTCATGTGTGGCATAGCAGCTTGCATGGCCAGGTTCTGGACCTATGTGTTTCCATGTTTTGGAGAAGAGGCTGAGTGAGAAGGTATAGGGTATAAGATTCCAGAGAGGTTCTCAGAAACTGCTCCAGTTTACACACAAAGGTGCTTGTGGATGGTAGGGTGCATACATCTAGCATAAAGTTTCACAAAACCCACACACACTTTCTGTAAGATAAGCATGGGAAAAGAGAGATCCAGCCTAAGCAAGATGACCCTGTGCATCCCAGTTTGCAGCACAGGGTCAGGCAGGGCTTTTGAGCTCTTCTGTAGCTCACAACAGCACCCATTCCTGCCCTGAGGAGGGAGGCTCTGAGAGGCTGAGGAACTGGTGTTGGAAAGGTGTCATTCTTGGAAAGATGTCATACTGACAGAGAAAGAATAATAAGAAATGGACAGGCGCCCTGGTGTTTCTTTAGCTGGTGAAGCTCTTTCCGTGTGCTTTTCTTTGGGGGTATGCATGATAGCACAATATCCCACCTCCACATAGTATGATTCCAAGGAGATTCTCTTGCCAGGGTGCTGCAGCATTTTTCCCTACTTTTATTGTTATTTTGGATGGCACTCACTTGAGAGACCAGCCTACTCTCCTTTATGTGATGTGCAATAACTCATATTTATATAGAGACTTACACACACAATGTTGGCATTAATAAAACTGCTTTTATTATAAACCAGGATTACATTGCATCATGAGAAGAAGGAGGAGAGGAGCAGTGCATACATTTGGGATTACCTCTCTTGTAAATTCATAGTTAGCTGTTTATGGATGATCTACTCATATGACATTCCTTTAGCACTACACAAACAAGAAGTATTTCTGGTTACAGTTAATTCTTTCCCAAACTGAATGTTTCAGTTTAGTCATATAAATTTCACCCTTAAACCATCATTTCTTTCTGGCAGCTTAAATGAGGTATTAGGGCTCAAATGTAGCAGGTAGGCAAGATGAAACCCTACATCAATACTTGTTAGAGACATAGAATTAGAAGCACAGAAGAAAAATCCTGTGCATGAAGTAGGGGAAAATTTATCTGTGTGAATGGCACCTGACTCAGGATGGGGATGGGATGGAGCAGCATTAGGGACAGAATCTGTCTGTCTCTGGATGGCCCAGCCTTAGCTGAAGGGACACAGAGCCAGCAGCTGGGGAGATGAGTCCCTGCAGACAGAAGTGGTCTCTCAGAGAACAGCTTTTTCTGGCATAGCACCAAAATGCAAGAGATTGCTCTTCAGCCTGTAAGGCTGCATAGAAGAAGGTGTTGTGAACTTCCACTTCAGCAGCCTCCTGGGACCTCCTCAGAACCACTGGCAGCACCATCCCTTTGCTCAGAAGAGATGAAGTGCAGGTGGTAGATATTATGATTGATGCCTAGCAGAGCCAGTTCAAACAGGAGCCCCAGGAAGCTTTTCAGGCTGGGTTACACAAAAGTGACATTACAGCTTAGAGCTGTTCTGAGGATTGGCCACTGTTGGAGTCAGGTTTTGCTGATGTGCCCTGAAGTCCAGAGATGTCCCATGGACCACCTTGCTTACAATGTCTCCTTATTATTCTTGCTACCTAAGAGACTCACATGCTATCTCATGCCCTGAAGGACCTGGATAAAGACCTGATGTGTTTCTGTTGTGTGACAGATGAATTCCATAGCTGAGTTACTGATAATACAGTTTGACATTACTGCCAAACAAATTTAACAGCCAGCTGCTACTGACACTGGCAACTGTTCCCCCCTCTACTTGCTCTTCATGCCCTGGCACATGGAAAAGCATGTTGGAAAAACCTCTCTGACTCAAGGAGGGAGAAGCAGTGGGGTGTGTGTGGGGAAATGCTAGCACATAGATTCTGCCCTTCACTGGGCCAGCATTTGTCAGCATAGCTGAAAAATGTGTTAGAAAGCTAGCCTGCCATAAAAAATAAGTTTATTTGAACATTTGTCAGAGGACTGAAAAGCCATGGCAGTTTCAAATTTCTTAGCATCCAATGCAAAACTGGGCTTTGCTGCCTTTAATTCACTTCAGGAGCAGAAAATGTAAATAGAAACTTGCACAATATGAGTGTCTGCAAACAGACTAATTCTATAATGCTTATCCCACTTTATTTTATGCCAGCAGTCACAGGTAGATGACTTCCAAACATCCAGCTATTCTATTGGTAAAAATCTGGTGGCAATCTAACTAGGAAAGAAGAGATTTCAGCTTGTACCAAGGATTTTACAATAAAAATACTTTGACTCACTGTTAGTAGTTATACAGGGTCTTTTACATGGAAGAATACACAGCTAATAAAAACATTACCAAAAATTCCATATGCTTTCTTAAAATTAACCTAAATAAAAACTGTCCCAAAATACACTCAATTCCTGCTTTAGGCAAAGTGTAATTGCCCTGAACTAATGTAATTGTTTCAAAAAAGGTTTCTGAAAAAGTTCCAGGCTCTGATTATAAGTCTTAGGGAAGGTTGTGAGGTGTAAGATATTAGATATTTCAGTCAAGTCCACAAAGAAGACTGTGTCTTCTACAGTCTCTGAACACATCTTCAGTATTGGACCAAACTACAGGGCAAATACTTGGCCCTTACCACTGCATCATGTGTTGAAGGAAAAATAAATCTCAGTTAAATAATAGGAAAAATCATAGTCTCTCTCAGATGGACACTTCATATTTTTACTCCTATTCTACTTCATTTATAATTCTCCTCTTTCCATATCTAAACAATGAGAGCTGTATTTAATAAGCAGAAAACATTGTATTATATATACATTCTCTGTGAAGATGTAGGTCTCTTTGAAAAGTCTTCTGGCCTTCAGAATGAGGAATGCTAAGCAGTATTGAGACAAATTAATTACATATCCCTTATTTCCTTCTTTATATTTCTTGTGTGTTATCACCAGATTTGTGTTACATAGATATGGCCAAGAGCAGACACTTCCCAAAGTACTTGGGAGTTCAGGAACTCTTCAAGTGAGGCCCTAAGCTCTGGGCTCTGATTTCCTCTTTGGTCTATTAGTCCCTGGATTTAGAAACATTCCAGGCATGCTACAGAGTTCCCCTTGTCTTGCAGGCCTTCAAAGAGGGTGAGAGATGGAAGGGCTGGGAGCAATGAAGAGCACTGTAGGTGGGGATTCATAACACAGGTCCCCAGAGTGCCTTTGATTTCTGGGAGAATATGTAAATAGCAGCATCGGCAATGGGAAATTCGGATGGACTGGAGCATGCCCTGGAAGCTCTTGAGCTTCCACCAGGCCAGGTGCTGGCAGGTGCTCAGAGCTGTGGGCCCTGTTCACCTCCCACTCCTCCCACAGTGAAGGCACTGTGAGGAAAGCACACAGTGTAACTCAGCCCCAGATAAACGCACTTGCTAAATAATACACAAATATTCAAGATACTGCTTGAGGCATGAGGCTCTGACTGGCTTCTGGCAGCTTCTCCAAACTATCAGCACCAGAACACTAAAATGTGCAGCTAAAAGGTGCATGAGAGATTCAAAGAGACTCTAGTATGTCCTTACACACTACAAAATCAAATTGGTGCTGCAGAAATCAAACCAATAAATAAATATGAATGTCAACTATAAAAAGAAAGCATTCCTCTATGTTGTCCTTTATTTCTTTTTTTAATGAGAAGAAGTCACATGCAATGTTTGAGGGAATTGTGGTCAATTAGAGTAAATTCTCAAATGTCACAAATCATAAGTGAGAAAGATTCAGACAGTAATGCTAAAGTAATACTGATGTGGTCTGGAAGCTGAAGTGGTCCAAGCTGTATCGAGTTTCAGCAGCCTGTGAGGTAATTTAGTGCCTTGTATTTATATTCTAATTGTTAACCTAACAAGTAATAAATAATTAAATACAGTTGTCCCCTCCAAACCAAGATCAAAACAATAAAAACCTTTAACATAAGTGAAATAATACTAACTACAAAGACAGACATATCCACCTTTTGGCTCCTTCACATAATGCAAACAAAGTACAAGGGCATGAAAGAAGATGTAAATGTAGATGGGACTGAATCCCTCTTAAATAAGCTTTGGTCTAACTGAGGATTGTGCTTATAGAATTAAGCTTCCTCTTATTTTACCACTTTCTGCATAGACATCAAATCTATTCCCTTTGGTGTTTACATGGGATAATTCCAAGTGCCTTTAAAATAGAAGAGGCAGACATTGCTATTAACTGTTCTTTTATATTGCATGGTAATACAATTGCACATCCCCAAATACAGTATGGTAGAACACTGTTCTGTTTATATATATGTTTATATATATATATATGTGTATATTATGTTCATATATGCATGTAGTTATATATTTGCACAGCTCATTACAGACAAAAGTGCAGCTCAGTTTTGGCTGTGGTATTCCACATCTTGGTACCTAAACTTTTGGGATTATGCAATTCAATACTCTATTAGGGTGCAAAAGTGAAAAATAGCAGAAGAGACACCTCTGAAAATAAGTTTGGCATTTCCTACCTTGTACATTACTAAAATTAGAGCTTTAATAACACACAGCACACAGCACTTCATAGCATTCTCACTATAGACTTCCCCAGCTAGAAAAGAAGTGGGGCCATGGGAGAAGTCCTGACTAAGTGACAGTCAAAGAAGTTTCTCTGTTGAACACCAATTATATAAAAACTGCAACCAAGATCAAAATGCAGCCTGGCTACAAGGAAAGGTTTCAGAGGTGGTGAATGAAGTGATGCACTCCAATGCAGAAGGTGAATGTCAGAACCTGATGTGCTTTTCCATACTTCCTTGACCACAGCACTGAACTGACCAGCTTTTCAAAAAAACAGATAATAAAAAATTAATATTAAGTGAACACTAAACTTGTACCACTTCATGAAATCACTACCTTGTTACATTTGCATTTACTATGTTGCATTCAATAGATTTTTTGTTTTCAGTGTTTGTTTTTTTAATAGACTTTTGCACAGCCTATAGTTGATTGAAAGTCATAGCCTTTTAAAAGTTGTTTCCACTGAACAGACTGGAATCAGACTGAAGATTTCTGACAAAAAATCAGAATTGATTGTGTGTGGATCATCAGCACCTCTTAGGAAGGATTGCTGATTTCTCTCCAAAGTGCCAATATCAAGTAAAGCCCCAAGTTCTGCCAAATGGCAGCAAAGTGCTTACATCATTTTTTCTACCTGTCATTTATGGTAATATTAATACAGGCATTTCCTATGAAGGAATCATCAAACCCACCATTGTGGCATCCCAATCCTCAATTCCAAGCTGTTTTGTACTTCTCTGGCACCACCAGAATGTTAAAGAAAGAAAATATTATCTGAGAGTATCTCCTTGCTAGTCAGCCACTGCCAGCATGAAGGGATCTAATCTGAATCCCTGACACAGGGGATTGGGACACAAATATTCTGTAGTTTTTGAGGAAAGTACACTGCAAGGAAGAAGTCCTCCCACATGATTTACTTGTCTTGGTTATGTGCATCTGTTCTAATTTATTAGCTCCCTGAGCCACAGGCATTTTGTAAAGCACTTGCCCAACATGAAATTCAGCAATCATCTCTAAGCAATTCACACAGCCCTCTCCTCTGCCTTCAAGTTCTTTTTTCTGCATATTCTCCAGTGGTGTAAAATGAAGATACAGCTTCAAAAAAAGCCCAACAATTCAATACCTGCCTCTCCTAGACTGATGGAAACAATGATTTTGTGAGTATATATTTGGCATCACGCTCCTCAATGTAATTTTTGTGAGTTTGACTCTCCTTCCAGTCAAATCAATAGGAAATTCAATACCAACATGAGCAAGGCAGAATTGGACTAGTAGTCATGAATACCCTTCATCTGACCAAGGAGTCTAAGGGCTGATCTTTCCACTAACTGGAGCAGATTGTGGGAACCACCAGAATGCAAATATCTTTCTGTTCTCTGTTCCAAAACAGAGAGAGCAAAATTTCCTGTAGAAATGTTTGAGCAATTAAATAAACACAACAAGCACGGAGAAGTTAAACTTCAGGACTGAGTATAAATATACTTGATTGGTTCAAAATGTTTTAAGAATGAAAACTAGGGGCCATGCCTCTCCCTGCCTTGGAAAGGACTGTGACTAATGTGAAAAATGCTTTTAAATCAGAGCAGGAAAAAGCGTGCCTTCTGGTCTTTGGAATATTTCCTTGGTATTTTTGATGAAGTGAAAGCTCTCCTTAGAGAAAACATATTGCCTCCTATAATACATGCCTGATAGAAGCAGGGAAGAAAAGGCTTTCCTTTCAGAAGCAAATCGGAGGAAAAAGTATACAATTTAAGGACAGAAATGAAGCAAAACTTTGAATGCAAAAATAGTGCTCATCACGCAGGTGTTTCTTTGTTAATCACAGTTTACTGGCAAGTCTCAGAATCAAGGACATTGTGTCATATTAGGCTGAGGGAGTCTTTGAATGTGAGAGCAGGTAATTCAGTACCCACATGACATAAAAGACTAGGCTGAATCATAGTCTTCAAACACATTATGAAACACTTCCATTCAGAAAGGATGTCACAGCCCTTGGCTTTCTCCAGCAAATATTATATAATGTGTACAGTAACAGAACAAACAACTTGGAGAGGTGTGACACAGAGCATGAACACCTACCTCATCACCCAAGCCAGATCAAAGATATCACTGTTGGGAAATAAAGTGAAACAGACTCACAAAAAAAATCCTGTCTCTTAGTCTGGAGGATCATTACACAATTAACATACTATTGACTAAGACTGTTTCAAAAGCAATAGTATTAAAATCATGGGTTTTAATTGGAAATAAAAACTATGTAAAGGAGACAAAAATTTTCTTCAGGTGCCACCATCAACAGGCATTGTTGCTCCTAGGAGCACTGCTTTCAGTTTAACAGAATATTCACTAAATATGTAATAGATTAGTCCTCTGTGGGCACCCAGTCTAAATGCCATTTGATTCTGGCTATGAGATTTCTTTGAACCTGCTTTTTGTGGAATCATTCTTTCCAGGTAAAAGGGTCCTTTTGAGACATGTAAACTTATCCTATCCTTTGATAAATAAGTGTACACATATATTAGGCTATAAACAAGTCTCTTCACCAGATGTAGATAATAAATATTTACTAAATATTTCAACGCTTCCTGGATGAAATCTTTCATTAGAACAAAATATAATCAAACCTCCTGGTAATCCTTAACTCTGCTGGCTATAAGCTCATCTGCTTCCTTGTCCTACCACCTTGCTGTAATTCTTACCTTCTGCTTTAGAATAAGAATTAATGCTTAGTTTTAACTTTCTTGATATATAGTATTTCTGAAACAGTGGCTTTAATTTTCTCCATATATGTTTTTTTTTAGATTGCATCATCTAATTTTTGATTTTGGGACATCTAGTAAAACTTCTTTAAAAATTTCTAAAATCATTCATACTTTCCCTTTTAATAAGTTTTTTAGCTTTTAATTAGTTACAACATTTTTTATGAGAGAAGCAGATACGAAACACAGTTTAGGAAAGATACCTATTACCTGACACATTTCTTTTAAACAAAAGAAATTCTGTGAGCAAAAGAATTTGCTTAAAAATAGGGCTCATTGCAGGTAAAGAAATAGTAGGTGGCAATATTTAGTAATGAAAAGTAAAGCTAAAAATTTCCTAGTTGAATGGATTAACCTTGATAATCTGGGTTTTTAAATTTTCTTTATTAATAGTGTGGCATAAAAAATGAAGTCTTGATGACAAAATTGGGTATCTGGAGTGCTGTGATCAGTTCTACATTCCCCTGCCCAAGTGAGACAAGGACATCACAGCAAGCCCAGTGAATGTACAAAAAGACCATTAAAGGCTTGGAGCATTCAGCACGAGAAGCGAGGATGCACGAGCCAGCAGGGATCAGTCTGGAGGGGAGAATGCTCAGAGGGATCTTATCAGCCTGCACAGACACCTGACTAGGGAGAAATGGGAGGGCTGCAGAGGAGATGCAGCCAGACCCTTCCCACTGCTGCCCAAAGGAAGGACCAGCAGCAACAAATTTGGATCAGGAAATTCCATTCCAATGTAAGAAAACATTTTCTTACTGTGAGGGCAGCAGAGCACTGGAATGGATTACCCAGTGAGGTTGTGGAGTCTCCACCCTTGGAGATGCTCAGAACCCTACTGGATATGGTTTTGAGCATCTTGCTTTAGGTGACTCTTGCTCAAGCTGGACCAGATGATCTTGAGGTCCCTTACAACCTCAGCCATTCTGTGATTCAGTGAACCTAGACAACAATGCTGGCATAGAAACCAACCAACCAACCAACCAACCAACCAACCAACCAACCAACCAACCAACCCACCAACCAACCAACCAAAACTTATAAACTAGCCATAAACACATTAGATCAGAAATTTAAATGTTAAAACCCCTCAAAATAAAGAAATTCTGTGGAAACTCTCCAACAGGAAAAATTAGTTTAGAGGTTGAATTTGATGAGCTATCAAAAATATTAGAAGACAGTTTCACACAATAGCTTGTAATAAGATTAATCCACTCAGGAGATAATTTCTAGTCTTAATTTTCAAAACTAGGATTTTTAGAGCATGAAGTATGTACAGATATTTCATACATCCTGATGTAGCCACAGCCAGTTTGAATTGTTTGCTCCCCTAAAAGCATTAGTGCATATGTAATTGTTCCCTCACCCAGTTCTGTTAAATTATGCAGTTAATGTTAAAAACACCGTAATCAGGTTATCTCAAGCATGTTTCTAAACCAGGTAATTTCAACAGAACTATTAAAGAGCAATTACAAACATGAGTCCAGGTGGGTGGTGGTCCCTCACATAAAAGTTTTGGCAAGTAATTCTGGGGACCAGCTTATTAACTTGCATCAGCTGTGGGCAGAACAGTTCACCTTACCATGGCCAAAAATACAGGTGTGGATCTTCATTTCTTTTACTAGACATCAAAAGGAGGCAACTTTTTTTAGATAATATTAAATAGAGATGAAGTTGGAATACCAAGCTTTATTAGGGCCCCAAGTGCATCTCTTCTCCAGGAATTGTGGCCTCACCTCAAGTACTGTTCCAAGTTTTACACGCCTCAATATATGAAGAACATCAAACCATTAGAGTCTGGTCATGATGATGAAAGATCCTGAGGATAAAACTTAGGAGCAGCAGCTAAGTTCACTTCTGTGGCTTGGAGAAGACAAGGGTGAGGGGTGACCTCCTGGCAGCCTGTAACCTCCTCCAGGAGAGCAGTGGAGGGGGCAGTCCTGATCTCCTCTCTCTGGTTCCCAGCAACAGGACACAAGGAATTGGAACCAAGCTGCATTAAGGAAAAGTTCAGACTGGACATTAGGAAATGGCTCTTCACCGAGAGGATGGCCAGTCAGACGCCCCAGGGAGATGATCATGACAAAAAGCCCGCCAGAGTTCAAAGAGCACATGGATGATGCTTTTAGCCATCATTAAATTTAGTTTTAAGCAGGAAGTAGCAGGGAGTTGCAGGTAGAAGCAGGGAGTGGATGATGGTCCTGCAAGCTTCCTTCCAGCTGGAGACATTCTGTGTTCCTCTGATTCTATGATTTAGCTGCCTGAGGCTCAGGCTCACCACTGGCTTCATGCAGCTCTGTGACCTTGAGTCAGAGGTGTGCCTAGAAAGAGTGGTGTGAGAAAAAGCTGTAGGAAGTGGGCTTGTGTCCACTTTTGCTGTAGAGCTGCTTCTAAACTGAGGCTCTTGCTCTCAGTCTCTGCTTGTGCTTGGTCTT
>VZRX01007509.1:0-11024 GCA_013398075.1 Notiomystis cincta
TTCCCCACATTCCACGCGAGGTGGGAACTCCACCACCCTGCCCGCTCCCCTCCAGGGGACAGGAGCCTCCCCTTCCCCTCCTCGTGTCGTCCTTGTGCCTGAGCCCCATTCCCAATTCCTTTGGCTTCCAGTTTTGATGGTTTCCAAGTCGTTTTCTCGTTCTCAGTGCACGCTTTGGGGGTTTCTTTCCCAACCAATAAAATTCCTTCCCAATTCAGGGGGCTGGAAGCTGAGGAGGGGGTGACATCTGGGATTGGAGCCACCAGATTTTGGTAACAGCATCCCTTGCACATCAGCATCGTGCTCTGAGACCCAGCCTAAGCTTGGTGAAGTCTATAAAAGCTTTTGTAGCCCTGAGATGTTGCCTGGAAATCCGAAAATGCCAAAGGGGACTGGAGATCCACGCTGGGATCCCGAGATTGCTGCTGCAGAAGGAAGGTGGGATTAAAAACACCTCAGAAAGAGATGATTTGCAGAGTTCTGACTGAGATTTCACTGTTAAATGAGCTCTGAATTGTGAGTTATATAAGAGAAATATTCCATTTGCATGAGAATATCTGGAAAAGAGCTTTGGGATCATCGAGTCCAACCCTCAGCCAGCAGAGTCCCCTCCAGGCCTTGTCCCCCAGTGCCACATCCAGGGATTTTGAGCACTCCCAGGGATTTCGAGGACTCCTCCCCTGCCCTGGGGCTGGTCATGCAGGGACAAGGGTTCCTCTGCTCCTGCGGGAAGCGTTTCCCTGCAGATGAGACAGGAATGTGCTCCACAGGCGCCGCGGGTGGGTGAGCGACAGCTGAAGGCTGAGCCGCGGCGAGCGGCAGCGCTAATTACCACCTTCCCCCACCATCTAATTAGCACCTCCCTCGGCTCACCCTTCCACCCAGCCGCTTCCTGAAGTCTGTTTTTGGGGGTTCTGTCACCCAGCGGCGCGGCTTTGTCCTCCCCGCGCTCGTCCCGCCTGGAACTGGACCCGGGAGGATGGAAAACGCCGGGCTCCGGTGGGATTGGAGCATCCAGCACATCCCTCCCGGGCTCCCAAGCCCGGGATAACGGAGGGGAGATGCGATCTTCCACCCAATCCTACAGATTTCTCTCCAGGAATGCCGGCGCCTCCCAGCTCAGCCTTCCTCGGCGGCAGGCGCAGGGAAAAGGTGGAAACCCGAGAGGTTTTTTTTCCTCAAATCCCAAAATATTCCCCCATCTGGCAGCCAGGAGCTGAGGAAACGGGGACCTTCCCCTTCTGCCTGGTGCTCGTGGCAGCTCCGAGGCGTCGCTCGGGGATTTTGGGAGCTGAGGTTCCTGCGGGGCCAGGGAAGAGTTTTGGGGCCAGGGAAGAGTTTTGGGGCCAGGGAAGAGCTCGGGGCCAGGGAAGAGCTCTGTGCCCTGCAGGAAAATGCAGATATTCCATTAATCCCTCGGAGACTGCACTGCTGGAGCATCCTGGGAGAGTGGGATCCTCAGGGGGGTTGATTCCCAATTAATTCTGTCAAAAACCCCAAAGCACCTCCCAGGAGCTCACCCAGAACCTGCCACAAACGAACCCAGAGGCCTCCCCGTGCCCTGGGNCTGGGATTGGAGCCACCAGATTTTGGTAACAGCATCCCTTGCACATCAGCATCGTGCTCTGAGACCCAGCCTAAGCTTGGTGAAGTCTATAAAAGCTTTTGTAGCCCTGAGATGTTGCCTGGAAATCCGAAAATGCCAAAGGGGACTGGAGATCCACGCTGGGATCCCGAGATTGCTGCTGCAGAAGGAAGGTGGGATTAAAAACACCTCAGAAAGAGATGATTTGCAGAGTTCTGACTGAGATTTCACTGTTAAATGAGCTCTGAATTGTGAGTTATATAAGAGAAATATTCCATTTGCATGAGAATATCTGGAAAAGAGCTTTGGGATCATCGAGTCCAACCCTCAGCCAGCAGAGTCCCCTCCAGGCCTTGTCCCCCAGTGCCACATCCAGGGATTTTGAGCACTCCCAGGGATTTCGAGGACTCCTCCCCTGCCCTGGGGCTGGTCATGCAGGGACAAGGGTTCCTCTGCTCCTGCGGGAAGCGTTTCCCTGCAGATGAGACAGGAATGTGCTCCACAGGCGCCGCGGGTGGGTGAGCGACAGCTGAAGGCTGAGCCGCGGCGAGCGGCAGCGCTAATTACCACCTTCCCCCACCATCTAATTAGCACCTCCCTCGGCTCACCCTTCCACCCAGCCGCTTCCTGAAGTCTGTTTTTGGGGGTTCTGTCACCCAGCGGCGCGGCTTTGTCCTCCCCGCGCTCGTCCCGCCTGGAACTGGACCCGGGAGGATGGAAAACGCCGGGCTCCGGTGGGATTGGAGCATCCAGCACATCCCTCCCGGGCTCCCAAGCCCGGGATAACGGAGGGGAGATGCGATCTTCCACCCAATCCTACAGATTTCTCTCCAGGAATGCCGGCGCCTCCCAGCTCAGCCTTCCTCGGCGGCAGGCGCAGGGAAAAGGTGGAAACCCGAGAGGTTTTTTTTCCTCAAATCCCAAAATATTCCCCCATCTGGCAGCCAGGAGCTGAGGAAACGGGGACCTTCCCCTTCTGCCTGGTGCTCGTGGCAGCTCCGAGGCGTCGCTCGGGGATTTTGGGAGCTGAGGTTCCTGCGGGGCCAGGGAAGAGTTTTGGGGCCAGGGAAGAGTTTTGGGGCCAGGGAAGAGCTCGGGGCCAGGGAAGAGCTCTGTGCCCTGCAGGAAAATGCAGATATTCCATTAATCCCTCGGAGACTGCACTGCTGGAGCATCCTGGGAGAGTGGGATCCTCAGGGGGGTTGATTCCCAATTAATTCTGTCAAAAACCCCAAAGCACCTCCCAGGAGCTCACCCAGAACCTGCCACAAACGAACCCAGAGGCCTCCCCGTGCCCTGGGTGTGTCACTCACTGCTTGTGCCCCTCTGTGCTTTCCCTGCTTTGGGCCAGAACTGGTTCCAGGATGATAAAAAACCAGAGGGAAATGCTTTCACCTGGGAAAGTGAGGCTGTTCCCACACCATCCTTCTATTTATTCCTTGAGGAATTTCAAAATTCTGGTTTTCTGCTCCAGACAGGGACAGAGAAAAGTTTGGGCATCAAAAAATTCTGAAGTTGAATCAGGTCTTAGGTCTGGATTTAAAATGCATCACATTAAAAGAACCACAAAAACCCCTTAAAAGCCCAGAAAAGAATAAAAGAATAGCTAATTCTCCTCCTGATCTGCCTCTGCTGTAGCCCTGTCCTCCCATCCACTCTTCCCATCACCTTCCCTTGCTCTGCTCCAATTATAGATCCCTCCAGGCACAGACCTGCCAGTGTTTCTGTCAGGGAAGTGCCAAGCCCATCCCTGATGCTTTACAAATAATCACAGGGAACACAGATTTTGTGAAATATTGAAGCTTTTCCTGTTAAACCCCTGAAATCTCTCTGCCATATCAGACACCATGAAATGTCAGTGTGCCATCCTTCCTAAATTAACATCCTTCCCTCTGTCACTCTCACTTTGGCACATGGGAGGCCAGGATCCATCTCCTCCTTCCCACGGGGAAGAATTTGGGTTTAAATCTGGGATACAAACTTAGACAGAATCGAGTGTCTGAGGTGTGTGAGAATGAGGGGAAATCATCTCAAATCTTCCTTAGCTGCCTTTGTTTGCTGCCCTTTAACTCTTCATTCCCTGAAATGCCTCAGAATTCCTGGAGGATGGGGCACTGTGCTGAAGGCTGCATAATTCTCCCTGTTTTCCCTCAGCTTTTCCAGGACCTGAGCATTCCAAAGCTTGACAGCCCTTTCCATGAAGGAATTATTCCCAATATCCAACCTAGAACTTCCCTGGTGCAATCTGAGGCTGTTCCCTCTCCTCCTGTCCCTGTTCCCTGTTCCCAGAGCCCGACCCCTTGGCTGTCCCATCCTGTCAGAGCCACAAGGTCCCCCCTGAGCCTCCTTTTCTCCAGCTGAGCCCCTTCCCAGCTCCCTCAGAAATTCTCCAGCCCCTTCCCAGCTCCCTCAGGAATTCTCCAGCCCCTTCCCAGCTTATGGCCAAAAGGCTACTCAAGCCAGAGAAATCCACTCCTGGGAATGGTCCTGTGGAATTGTGAGCTTGGAGAAGCCTCATCCTCCCCCAGGAAGGCTCTGCCCCCCTGGGAGGGGTGGGATTGGCAAGATTTGGGGGGCAGGGATTGAGCAGGTGCTCCTGGCAGCACTTGGGGTGCCCGAGGTGCTCCAGCTTCGAGGTCTCACTCCGAGTTTATTCCCAGGCTGGAAACTGAGCCTGGAGTTCGTGTGGCCGGCGCTGATCCCGAGGATCTGAGGTGACAGCTGGGAATGAAATGCTGAGACTGCACTGGAGGTTATTTCCCTGTCTCTGCCACCTCTCCCAGCTGGGAGCCCGACCTTGTCCTGCCTGGAACGGGTGATTTGCCCTTTCAGCCTGCCCGAGGTGCAGAGAGCTCCCCTGCAGCTGGCAGAACAAACACATCCCCTCCCCTGGGTTGAGGGGCACAGCTGTGTTCCTCTTACCTCTGCTGAGCAGAAAGTTGGGATTTTCCCCCTCTGCCCAGTCTCTCTCACTCCTTCCCTGAATCCTGAAGTGTTTTGGGCAGCAGAAGGTCCAGGGCCGTGGCCCCAGAGCAGCTCTGGCTGAGTGAACACAGCAACTTTCTGCAAGTTGAATCTGCTTCTATTTCTGGGCTTGAAAAAGAGCTGAAATGCCAGTGGTGATGTAATGTTCATTTACATTTCCAGTCTGTTTCTATTTATTTTTGCTCCTATTAACTGCATCTTGATTCCAACAGTTTGGGGGTGGGTTTTTTTTCCTTCCCCCACCGAGGCTCTCTTTGCTATGAACAGCTCATTTTGTACCTCAAGCCTGCCAGATTTCATGCCTTATTCAGTCCATAAATGAAGAAGGATGACAGGTGGAAGGGGAAATGGATGTTTCCTCCCCAAGGGAAGGCTCCTAAATTGGACAGGAATTGTTTTTCTAGGAACTGCTGCCTCTGGTTGCCACTGGGATGGCTCTGGAGGGAGCTGGGAGGGGAGCACTCACCTCAGGCTTGTGCAGAGCTGGGGAGATGCTCTGGGGCTGAGAGATTTCCTGGCCCATATTCCATAAACATGAAGGGAGATGGATTAAAAATACCTGCAGTGATGTGCACCCTGTGGCTCCCAGCACCGCTCTGCTCAAGGAATTTCTCAGCCCCAGAGCAGGAGAAAAAGGCAGAAAATTATGGAATCACAGGGTGGTTGAGGCTGGAAAAGACCTTTAGGATCATCCAGTCCAAATTTCAGCCACCACCATGGACACAGCAACCCATGACCTCAAGTGCCACGTGTTTATCCATGTATTTATCCATGTATTTATCTATATATTTATCCATGTATCTATCCATATATTTATCCATGTATTTATCCCTGTATCTATCCCTGTATTTATCTATGTATTTATCAATGTATTTATCCATGTATTTATCTATATATTTATCTATGTATTTATCTGTGTATCTATCCATGTGTTTATCCACGTATTTATCCACAGATTTATCCATATTTTTATCTATGTATTTACCCACATATTTATCCACGTATTTATCCACTTATTTATCCATCTATTTATCTATCCACTTATTTATCCATATATTTATCCATATATTTATCCATGTATTTATCCATATATTTATCCATATATTTATCCATATATTTATCCATGTATTTATCCATATATTTATCCACATATTTATCCATATATTTATCCATGTATTTTACAAACTCCCAAGTGCCACATCCATGTATTTTATGAGCACTTCCAGGCTTGGGGGCTCCAGCCCTGCCCTGGGCAGCTGTTCCAGTGCTGGACAACCCTTTCCATGCTGGGCCAGGAGATGGGCTCTGGAAATGCAGAGGGAGCTGGGAAGGGTTCAGCCTGGAGCAAAGGAGCTCAGGGGGAATTTCTGGCTCTGCACAGGAGGGGGCAGCCAGGGGGGTCAGGCTCTGGGAACAGGGACAGGAGAGGGAATGGCCTCAGGGAATATTGGATATTGGGAATAATTCCTTCATGGAAAGGGCTCTCCAGCCCTGGCACAGCTGCCCTGGGCAGTGGTGCAGTCCCCATCCATGGAAATATCAAAACAATCCGTGGATGTGGCACTTGAGGACATGGATGGTGGTGAACTGGTTGCTGGTTGGGTTTGAGGATCTCAGAGGTCTTTTCCAACCTTGACAATTCCATGTTCCCATTCCCTGTTTCTGCAGCTCATCCTGGAGCCTGTGCTGGGCTGGCAGAAACCCCGAACTGGGATGTCCTGGGCACAAAGGATTCTCCAGAGCAGCCAAAGCTGCTGCCTCAGCTTTATCCAGGGATGACCTGCAGCGGGCGCAAGCTGCTCGGAATTCCTTCCCTGCCCCACTGGAAACATTCCCGGGTGGAACTTGCACTCCCCATCAGCACTGCCCTGCTTTAGGGGTGTTTGGGCTCGAGGGAGGCAGCTGGCTCCAAAGGGAACAGACACTCATCCCCAGGCTGCTCAGAGAGCCCGAGCTGAGGGATTCGGGCAGGAATCACTCTGGGAGGGCAGAGCACAGGAGGAGGGATGGAATTCCAGCCTCTCCAGGGACTGGGATGGGCACATTTGCCACCCCCATTGTGATTTCTTCTTTGGCTCTCGCTGCCAGGAGCAGGATGAGATGTGTAATTAGTTTAAACAGCGAATAGTTTAATTAGCTGTAAGAGACGGGATCAATAGCTGCTTAAACAAACAGCTGGATCCTGGTTTCCAAGTTTGGACGCAGTTTCCCTGTTTCCAAGTTTGGACGCAGTTTTGGCTCCTTCTGGAAGGTTTCTGGCAATTTGGCAGGGATGAGTGATGCTGAGAATGCGCTTTTGTGGGGTTTGGGGGTTTGCTCCTGTTCCTGTGGCTGCCTTTTCTTGTTAACAGAAAGCAGGAGGGGAAGAGCAGCCACAGGAGGAATTCCACTCCTGCTGCTTGGAGATGGATCAGGAAGGGAGGAGGCTGCAGGAATTGGGAGTGGAAGTTGAGATGTCTCAGACATTTTCAGCCCATCAGTGCCTGGGAACTGTTTGAACCACGTGAAAGGTGAATTACGGTGCACATCAGTCGGGGAATAAAGAGGATTTCCCCTTCACCTCTGCTTCCCCCATTCCCCGTTTTCCAGGGACATTTAACAGCTTCATTTAAAAGCTGCTGGTGCTCCTTCCCCTGCCTGGCTGTGTCCCTGCAGGGAGCCAGAGCAGCGTGCCAGAGGCTGTGGATCCATGGATCACGGGTTGGGATCAGGAGCCTGAGCCTGCCTGGCCACTCCTCAGCCAGAGATGCTCTTCAGCAAATCCAGCTCAAGTTTTTCAGCCCTCAGAAATCCGGGAACTTCCATGGCTGCTCTCAGAGCTGGGATTTAACCCAGCCCTTATCAAAGCAGCCCGTGCCCAGCAGGGATCTGATAAAGGAGGGCTGTGACATCCTAAAAGTCCCTTTGAAATCCTGCCTGGCTTGATTTGTATTCCTAAGGAAGCCCAGAGCTCTGGGCCAGGGAGATGTGAAACTGCTCCTGTGCTTTATCATCCTCAGGCCTTTCCCAGCTCTTCCAGCCTCCAAAAGATGGATAAATTCCTTTCTATCCTTCCCTCCACAGCCCCTACACGGATTAATCAACTTCTCCGAGCTGATTCATGGGTTGACAGAAGAACTGCCTGGAGAGCAGCTCTAATTCCCACAGCAAAATTCCTGACTGAGGGAAGTGACCTTGAGTTCCTCCCCTTCCCATAAAAGCTGGGAAATCTGGGAAAATCACAGTTCAAAGGGGCTGCTCCCTTTGCCACTGGATTGGAGAGAAATGGAGAGAGACTCGAGGAAGTTTTGAGATAAAACCCTGCAGATAAAATTGAAATGAGTCCTTCAGCCCTTTTTTTGTGGGTTATTTAGGATGCAAGGGAAGGAAGGGCTGGATAATCCCTGGGATTAGGGACCAGCACAGCTGAGGTCCCAGATTTGGAGGCCAGGAACAAAACATTAATATGGATTTGTCTTTAAAAGCAAAAGCTTTGAAAATTAGTGCTAGAATTTGAAACTCTCACTACTTCAGCACTTTACAGAGCAGCCTAAAGCCTCGTTAGGTTTTCAGCTCAAAGAAACTTTATTTTTCCTGGGGCCACAAAGAGATTTTTTTTCTTTTTTCTGGCTTTTTAAAGCTGTTTCCTCTATAAAATTCCATTCAATCCTCAACCCATCCTCCCTCAGAAGGTGTCAGTGCAATCCACCTGAAATCAAAAGCCCTGGGAAGAAGATTTTATCTCCCAGAGGGAGAAGGGGATGGAGGGATAATAAAAGTGAAAGTGATTCACCAAAACTGACGGTGAAAATCCGTGATGGGATGGAGATTAGGATCTCACTCTGCTTCCTTCTTCCCACCTTTCCCCACATCTCTTGCTGGGCTGGACCCAGGATCACTGCAAGCAAAGTGGCAAAGCCTTCCAGGAGCTTCAATTGCTGCAGGAATTCCCCCAGCTGTGCCTGAAATAGGAATATTTGGTTAAAAATGGGCCTTTTGTTACAGGGATGGAATTAGGGGGACACTTGACAGGGCCTGGAAACACCTCTGAGTGGTTTTTCCTGCCTTTTCCTGCTGCCTGCAGGTCTTTAAATTTGGGCTGTTAAATGTCCCTGGAAAATGGGGAATTGGGGAAGCAGAGGTGAAGGGGAAAATCCTCTTTATTCCCTGAGTTTGGGCTGCTCCAAAATGCAGCACCCCAAAAAAAGAAGGAGCGGAGAGAGGGAATTTGTGCCTTTGTCCAGCAGCCCTTAAAGGCTTCTCCTTTGTTATTTTTCCATGGTTTTTGTTCTAAATTCAGGGTTTGGGTGCCACATCAAAGAGCAGGTGAGGGGTGTGATTTATTTTAACCAGGAGAGGTGTCAAAAGAGAAATGGATTTCATCTGGAAGTGGCAGGGTAATCATAATTCTGGGATTATTTCCATATTTTATGAAAATTCCTTCTTTTTTTGATCCTGGTGAGTGTTTATTTATGAGTCTGAATTTAGTAGCAGTCACTGCCTTTCACAGCTCTCACTGAAATATTGTTATTAATTTTGTGCCATAAACTGGATATTCCCAAACATCCTCTCCAAGGCTTTGGTGCCTCCTCAACAGGAGATTTTTCCATCAGGGGCCTGCAAATGAAAACCAGCAAAAAGACAGAAGGCCTTGCCTGCTTTTTAAGGGGAAATCTTGGGTTTGCTGCAATTCTGGGAATAATTCTCTTCTCATTAAAGCAGGTCAGCAGCAAGGGATGGGCAAGAAAAGTCAGATTTTGAGGCCAAGGACTCAGAAATTGGGAGATAATAAATTCCTGCTCCTCAGAAATGTGTATTTATTACACATGTGTGCTGGAACACAATTCTGGAGAGTTTTAGGATCTCATTTAGGGGCAGGAGAGACTGGAAATGATAAAACTCCAGTTTAAAAGGAGAGAAGGCAAAACTCTTTTTCTGGGCAGTTTTTCCTGAGAAATCTCAGAGAGGGAGCATCTCTAACACTTTAAAGGTCATATTTGTGCATTTCCCGTGGCTCTCCATCCCTGGGATTGAGAGCTGTAATATTGGAAGTTTATTTTCCTCCCTGCTTTTCTCTGCTCCAGTTTCTGGGCTCACTTTTGCTGGTTCCACCTTCTGGGGTGCTTTTAATTTATGTTGTTCAAACTGGCATTTCTGAAACCCTTCTCTAGTGTTTAATTTGTTTTCTAAAGAGGATAAATATTCCAGTGTGGTTTTATTTTTAAACTGGGCAGAATTGGAGCTGTCACTGCAAGAATTAAACCAGCAGAGTTAAGATTTGCCTTCAGAGTGAGCAGGGACTGAAGGATATTGAAGGATTTCATTGTTTCTATGGCCATAAAATCCTTGGAAAATACAACCCAGCAGCTCTCTCAGTGCTCTTGCTCAGCAGAACTGCAAAGAAACTGCTCCCAAACCCTTTATTTAGGGGGTTGTTTAACTGGGAGAATGCAAAATTAAAGAGGGGCTCAGGATCTTTGGTCCTGGAGCTGCTTTGCCCCCAGCAAATCCTGAATTTCACAACTCTCCAGCCTAAAAAAAACCCCAAAAAACCAAACCATAAATATATATATACCCCCCACACTGTGCAGTCATTAATTCATTCCCTATTTCATAGACTGAGGCAGCCGATTTAATTTCATTTCCATGCTGATTTCTCGTTATCCCCACAGAAGGAATTCACTCCTGGAACCATCTCAGGATATCTTTGCTGCATTCTCCTCTTTTGTTAAATCATTATTTTTTCCCCCCGTTTCTCATCTCAGATGTTTGAAACTGAAGCTATTTACAGCCTTCCCTTTTCCTTGCTCCTCTCTAAATATATTTTAGGGCTGCTTGAAGGGCTCAGGAAACAAAGACATCCCCTTATGGGGAAAATGGGGAAGCACATCCCAGCCTCCTGCTTTTCTCCTCCCTCACAGCCACATTTTGTCATTTTTGCCTGGTCATTGTGGGGAAACAGAATGGAAACAGGCAAAAGAGAGNTAAATTTATAATATAATTATTAAAAAATAATTATAAATAACTGCTGGTCACAGTCTGTGCAAGTTACAGAGGGGATACACAGGAACTGCTGGATTTGGGATCTCTGGGGGAGTTGCAGCAGGGTCACTCCAGCTGGGTGAACTCCAGGGATCTGTTCCCAGCTCAGTGTTCCCCTGGCTCCAGAGCCACGGGAATGGCAGAGCTGAAGGAATGTTTGCTGGATGTGGATTCCCACTGAACATTCGGAGTTTATCCTGGAATTCCAGCCTGGGTGGGGTTGGAAGGAAGGACCTGGAGCTCCTCTGGGCACCGACACTTCCAGCATCCCAGGCTGCTCCAGACCCCTGGGAATCCATTTGGGAGCAGGGTGAGGGAGCAGGAGAATCAGCTTCCAGAGCCTAAGGGGGCTCCAGGAGAGCTGGAGAGAGACAATTCCCAAGGGCTGGAGGGACAGGGCACAGGGAATGGCTTCCACTGCCAGAGGGCAGGG
>VZRX01007513.1:2419-16971 GCA_013398075.1 Notiomystis cincta
CGAAAGCGGCCGGAAGGTCCAGAAATTACTCTGGAGCGGAAGGGAAGCGCTCGGCCCGTCCTCTGCACCTCCATCAAACCAACTTTACACAAGGGGAAATGTCACATTTGAGTGCAAAGGTGACGAATGACCTGAGTGCGACCGGACATGCCTGGGGGTGACCCTGTCATCAGCCCCGAGACCGGACGGCACGGCCAGCGCGGGGGGACAGAGCTGGGGTCCTCCGCGGGGCCCTCGGTCGTGTCCTGCACACCCTCGGGATGCTTCTGTGGCCGCGGGTTCGTTTCGGGTTTGAGGGGGTTTAGGAGAAGAGTGTATCTTAGCGACTTGTTTGGTTTTCTGGCGTTTGTCTAAGCGGTGGGAGTGTCGATTTGGGTTTTGCTTTTGTTGAAGTGGTGTTTCGGAAGCTGTTTGGCTGCAGAGCCGCCGCCAGCCCCGGGCGGGGGGAGCCCCGGGAGCGGCGCTGGCTGGAGCCGACACTGGGTGGCAGGAGGCTCCCGCAAACGGCTCTGCCCGGGTCGTTCGTCCCTTCCCAGCCCGTGTCTTCCAGCACAGGCTGCGCTGCGCGTCCCCTGGGCTCATCCAGGACCCCCTCGTCCCCGCCCGGCCACCCCAGCACATGCCCTGGCCCCCCAAGCCCCCCGAGCCGCGCAGCCGGGGCTGGGTGTGCGGGTGTGCTCAGGGGCGTGCAAGCCTGCCCGGGGGGATGCAGGTGTGCTCCGAGGAGTTCATGCATATTCCAGGGGCACTCGGGCCAGTGCTGGGCGCCCGGCTTAGCGGGTGAGCAGAGGGAGCACATCCCTCCCGCTGCTTGAATAAACTGGGGGATGTCTGCCCGCGGGGATTAACAGCTCCAAGAACTTCTCAGAGCACAGGCACCTTCCATCTGAGAACGTCCCTGAACTGCAGCCTCCCACCAACCTCCTGTTCTTGTGTGAGAGTCCTCCTGCTCTTCCTGCTTCACCGTGGATGCAAATCCTTGACCCAAACACCGTAAGGGACACAGAGGGACCAGAAGGGGCTTTGGTCGAGGTGTAAAATGTAGCCCAAGGGTGGGAAGGGAGCAGCTGGGGCTCTTGTGATGTGAACCCACCAGGAGCCACCTACACATCCATATCCTGAAATTTAATTTTTCTTTAAAAGCAGATTCGGTGGGTAAGAGCTGTCCATGGCCGTATTTCCCAATAATAACCCAGTGTCAGCAGCAAATCTCATGTTCCCTTTTGCAGAGAGGGCACCTTTGACCCACCCCTACTCCCTGGGAACAGCCAGTCTCTGATACTTCCACAAAATCTGATTTTTTGCTTTAACTGACTCTGTGTTTTCTAGGAAGGAAGACTGAGCAGCCTGTGACCTGTGAGCAGCCACTCTGAGATGTTTGGCAATGCACCACACTCTGCTTTAGGGCTCCCAGTAGCAGGAGATGGGTGCTGTGGTCACTCAGGATGTGGCACAGTTAAAGCCACCTCTGCGGTCAGCAAGTTACCTCTGCACCACTGCCTTCCCATGGGATTGTGGACATCCAGTGCTGGGGCCTGGAGGAACATTTGTCAACACCATACAAACATGCTTTATGCTCCTGCCAGATCAAGAGGGACAAATAAATGTGCAAATGGGCCAAATAAGTAGGGAAGGACTCGGGGCTGCTCTGCCAGGACAGCCTGAAGTAGTAAAGCACTTGGGAAGCCCCTCAGGGCAGAGGGCAGGGTAGAGTGCCCAGGCCCTGCTTGAAAGCCTGGGATGATGGGGAAGGGTGACATTCTATTAGTAAGCCACTAATGACCAGCTCTTTGGCATTTCCTGAAAACTACTGCAGGTTGGCTGTCCCTGGAGGAGCCCTGTGATGTCAGCAGCCAGAAATCCAGTGGAACCGGCCAGACTGGCAAATGCATGAAAGTCAGCTAATCTGCTGCTTTATCACTCCTCCACCCCCAAACCCCCATCCACTTCAGGCATCAGAGGGAAGCTAATTGACTTGAGCTTCCTTTTTGTGCTCAAACACTTTGGTTGACCTGGTTATTTTCTCCCATTTTTGTTTCATACAAACAGATCGGTTTCAAAGGAGGTGCTGGCACAGGTGTTATGTGATACATATCTACCAAATAACCAGGGAGAGGCCTTGCTTCACCAGGTGCTCACTGCCTCTGAGTGATCTCACAGTTTTTCTGCCTCTCCCCACTGACTGGGGTGAGAGTTACTGCAGAGAAAGGACATCAGTTGTTGCTCGCTTTCTCTCTTTTCCTTTATTCCCCAAAGCAGAGGAAAGTGGAGATTTTTGAGCAGCAAAGGCCAGTGTGGAGTGGTTTTCCAGGGAATGGGACCTTAGCAGGGACCATTTCTCAGAGCAGCTTTTATAGTGATAAGGGCAGGTGTCCATGGAAATGGCTTCCCGGATTGGGGTGACCCAGAGGGTGAGGCTCCCATCTTCACCTTATCTGACCCAGTAAGTTTGACTCTGATCCTCATCCTCCTCCACCCTGCAGATTGCTGGATGGGCATGCTGCCAGGCTGTATTTTCCTTTAGCAGGCTGGAGACACAGTATAAACTTGGAGGCAGGTGGGAGGTGCTGAGCTCTTGCCTTGGCAGCAACTGGGACAACCCACCTCCTCATCCCTGCCATCTTACTGGTGTGAGAAAATAGGAGCAGGTTGAATAGAGCTCCTCACAAGCACCCCCACTCTTAAACACCCAGGGAGTGTCAGGGATCCATGCAGGGAAGGAAGCTGTAGCCCTCCCCACTGACATGTGCCAGGGGCATGCACTGAGCCAAGGACCAGCTGGGCATCACCTCTGTCCCTGGCAGGGAGATGTGCATCCAGGTGTGCACCAGTCACTCATGGAGGCAGCTCTCAAAAACCAGTCCAGGGCAAAGGGTCTCCTATGCTGAACCCCAAGGAAACCTCATGGGGTCTTTCTGTGCTGTGGCCTGCTCTTCAAGTCCCTCCCAGGGAAAAATTCCAGGCTGGGGGAGTAACTGGGACAAAACCAAAAGGCTGAGGAAGCTGTGCTGTAGGACACATCAGGGCAGTGTAAAGAAGGGTCTGCAGGCTCTGCACACAAATATTTGCATATGTGTGTGAGAGCTTTGTTATTTCATTTTGATGTTGAACCACAGCAATGATATCCAACTGGAATAAATTGCTCCAAAATTCAGGTACATGCATGCTGCAGGAGTACCAGTTTGGGCAGGTGGAGGGAGGGGAGTTGCTGGACCTGAGAGCAAAAGCATGTAGGTTAAATGGGATCCACTTACACAGGCACCTCTGGAGCACAGCAAAGCACTTACAGAAACCACCTGCAGAAACCCCTGGGCAGAGTGCTGGGGAAATCCAGGGGAAGCACTGCAACTGCAGCTGAGATTCTGCACAGACCCTGCTGCAGTGTGACAGCACAGAATGGTCAGGGCTGTGCAGAGCCATGGTGGGAACTGGGAGGTGGGTGGGAAGCAGGATGCACTGCCAGGCCCTTACCTGCTCACCAAAACGTGGTGGTTTGTGCTGTGCCAGATGGGGAGGCACCAGGAGAGGCTTCAATCTACCCCGGCTATAATTAGCCAGGAGGTGAATGCAGCCGTACAAACAAGGCTGCAGGAGCTCCCTGGAACCTGGCTGTGATGAGGTCCTGGTGACACTGCCTGTGCCAGGAGCAGAAGGGGTGGGAGGGATATGGGCACAGGGGCCACTGGGACTTGGCATGAGGGAGCCCAGCGCTCTGGAAAGTGCAAACCCACAGCTGCTGCAGTACAATGTCATAGTGTGCAGCTCTGCCAGGGGCCATCCACTGCTGCTGGCTGTGTCCCTGCTCCCACTACAGCCATACATCAGAGGAAAGCAGGTTCCCACTGCCTTTGCCAATCTCATCAGGGAGAAGTGGAAGGAAAGTACTACAGCTCAAAGTATAGCCATGGTGGCTGTCCATCCCTGTGGCAGCATGACTTGCCAACAGCAGGCAGTTCAAAATCAGATCACTGGGTTGGGACAAGCCAGCCAGCAGCCAGCAATACATCCCCCCAAGCAGCCATAAATCACCAAACTGCATCACTGGAAGACATGCCAGAGAAGGCATGTAGGATAAAACTGGTCAGCTGGGACCTGCCTAATCCACAGGGGCACAAGGCCAAGTATCTGGTGCCTGGGCCTGTTTCTCGAGGCTTGGTGCTGCCTCTGAGCAGCTCATGGGCCCTGGGAATCAGCTGAAGCACAAACCTCTGCAGACTGGCAGCACGTTGGGTCAGTCTGGGTGTGTTACTCGCCCTTTCTGACCTTACACTTGCAGACCGGTGACCCAGCTTGCCTCGGGAGCTAGCAGACAAGGAAGAGCACTTTGCAGGATTTCTCTCCTTGGTGGCTGGATGTGGGGCAGGGGGGACATTTGAGGATGCTGGCTCACCCTGCCAGGCAGCACCCCCTTGTCAGAAGCACAGGTGCAGGCAGCACGGGCACACAGCAGTGACAAAGTGAGACACCTCTTGCACCTTGCTCCACTCTCAGGACCCTGCAGCCCAAGCTAGTACCCCCTGGCACTGCAACATTTTTCCACTTATTTAGTGAAAAATCACTTCACTTGTTTGTTTGCCTTTGCTACACGTGCCTATACGGCTGAGCCAAACAGTTCATCCTTTTGGCTCGTGCAAACCCTTTCAGGAGGCCGGCTGTTCCCCCTATCTGCGAGTTGATGTTTAACCAAGCCAAGCATTATTTTGTTACAATCTTTCTGCCTTGGCACTGTTGCCCTTGAGCCTTTCTTCTCCTCCCCTGATGTATTCGAAAAGTCTCTCAGCATCCTCCTTAACTTTCCCTGCCGTGAGCACAAGCATTTTATGGTGACGCTGTGCTTTGTGTCCATCCTGCTTGACTTGCACAAACTTCCAGATCACCTCTGGTCTTCTGTCCACATTGGAGTACAGGTTGAAAGCGGGAAGTTCTGTTAGAGAAAACTCCTGTGCATTCTCTGCATTTCACATATGACCCATAAGTTGTCTCTGAAGCTGTAGAAACACAAAGTCTTGTTTTCCTTTGAGTGCAAAGGGGAGAGGACAGGTGCAGGAGGGAGGAAATGGAAAGAGATGCCCTGTTGTGCTGCACAGGAGCAATTGGACCAGCATAGTGCAAAACTACAGCATGCCAAATTTGCTCTCCCTGAATTGCAAAAAGAACAGCTCTTTTTGCAAGAATACACAGTTCTGCTGTGGTTTTTCCTCCCTAGGGTTACAAAATCTGCTCCTAGGCCCCTAGGCAACAGTCTCTGCTGCAAAGGCAAAGCCTTGCTCTAGTGGGATGCTCTCATGGCAGGAGAGCTTTCAGAGTGCTGTAACCTTCCAAAGGAAGAGTGAGCCCACCTTTTCACAGCTTGGTAATGCATTTTATCCTGCCTGCTACAAATATAACTTTGGTCCATAAAATCGGTGTGTGAAATAAGGTTAGTCACAGGACTTCCTGGCAGCAGCTCATAAACAAGCTTTCCTCACTTCCCTCTTATGAAAGGTCATCTCTCCTCTGCTGCGTTGACTTCTTCGTTTCCCTCTTCTCCCATTTATCCCCTGACTCCCATTGGTTTCTCAGTCAGTCTAGTAAACATTTTGCCCCGGGGCAGCCCCTTCAAATACAGCAGGGAGATCAGGCTCTGGAGCAAACTCTTGACACATCTCCTGGGGATGGATCCTTTCCCACTTTCTGGTAGGTTATTTTGCTGTCCTTCCTCATTCACACATTGAGCAAGGGAGAACCAATGGCCCAAGCATTCAGCAGCTCATTAGCAGTGAAAGGTAATACAGTCTGTGAAGCTTCCTCTTCCCTTCATCCCTTTCTCACTCATATCCTCCCCTTAGTTTAACCTTTCTGGTGGCAGTTTCCTGGGCTGAGTCTGCTGTTCAACATCTGGTAGTAGAGGGTGGTATTTAACTAGGTCTCACGATTCTTTATATTTCTCTGAAAAATACACCCACTTTCCTGGATGCAAATGTGGCCAAGCACTAGCACACATGGAGGATTCACCACCCATTGTGTGTTTTATAGATGCAGCCTTCTAGCACATGTCACTCTGTCACCATCATGGCATTTAGACTCTCACCAGTAGCCTTGCTGGCTTTGATCCACATGTTTACATCTGACTTCCTCATCAGCACAAGGCATAAGTGCACATAGCAGTTGGACCAGATAGAGGAGAGTTCTGAAAGCAGCCAGGGGAGATGTGTACTCATGAGTCATCTGCTTTTTGGTTGCTCTTAGTTGGCAGAAAAGTGACTCTGCTGTGGAAATTTCCCTTCCTTGCTGCAGCCTCTGTCATTGAACACACTGCACTGAGATCCACACACTCACCACGCTGGTGCCTTGGTCCCACCCATTCACCCAGAGAAACCCTGTCTTTCTCCAGAGTTTTATTTTACCTACCAGCTCTGCCTGTGCCAGCCTGATTGCAGGTCTGGGACTAAGAGCTGTCACGGCATCCTCACCCCATTTGCCCCCTGGCTAGTCACGGCTCTAATGGCAGCTGGGTCGGTTTGCAGCATTGCTTGAGGGTTCATTTCCTGGAAACACGAATTGTGAAGCCAGGAAAATTTTCAGATCACCCTATTTACATATTCAAACAGAGATGAAAACTTAGCAGGATTTTCTGCTAGCCCTGTGTTTCCTTTTGTCTCTGTCATCCCTGTCTTGCTGTAAAACTGACAAAGCTCTCAACTCCATATCTCAGCCTCAGATTGCCCTCCCTCTCCCTCTTACTATCCCTGCTGAAGCCTTGAGCATGTTCTGATTTTCTTCACCCAAGAGCCACCATCTGTGACATGTAGCAGTTCACACAAAGCTGCGTGCTTGCTGTTCATGAGTGACAGCCCAACTGGGACACAGATGTTGAGCCTCATTTCCCACAATCCGGTGGCTTTTGGACATTTTTCCAAGAGATTTGTTCCATTCTCTCCTCTTGTTCAAGCTCCCTTTTAACAATCAACTCAACTGAGCATGTCTTTTATGCAAACAGCAATTTCCTTTTGAAGCTCTCAGTGAAGGCCATGTTTGTTAGTGGTCTGAGGGAAATTTGGGTAAATTGGACCGGAGACAAGGATACCTCTGTTCCCTCTCCCAGGAAGGTATCAGATTCCTGCATTTCATGTGCATATCTGCTCTAAGAAGCACAGTAAAACAGTATTATCAAACTGTCTCTTCACATGATTCTTGGCTCAGCCACACCCAATTCACTCATTAAAAAGATCTCTTGCCATCATTACTAAGTTCCAGCTGGAGGTTCAGGTGAGTCTCCATGGCCCAAGCTGTGGTCTTTCCCCTGCTGAGACACCATCAACAAAAGCCAAGGATATACATGACAAATGCAGTGCTTGGATGCACTGGCTGTGACTGTCACTGCCTGGTTTGGACTCAGCTCAGTGTTGTGTCACAGTGCTGCCTCTGCAGGGATAGGAGAATGGAAAGCTGAACAGAGAGGTTTGCATTTAATGTCCCAGTTTGTCCAGGCAGAACTTGCAGGTAGAGGCAAAGGCAATGGTCTCTGCCTATTCAGAACACTCCTCAGGGAACTGAATGTAAACTGAGAGCCATAAAACACACTCTCCTTGAATGATTTCCAGGGACAAATACTCTTCCACAGCCACATCCCACTGCTTTCTTCCTCTGCCTGCATTGGGGCAACTGGGAAGAAACTGTGGGCTGGGGTGATGAGCACACCATGTCTCGGCCACATGGAAGGAACCGCGGTGCCACCGTTTCTTCCGAGCTGCCAGCATCACTGCAGGGGCAGTGGATTTCTGAGCTCTATTCCTCCAAGGGAACCATGAAGTTATTTCTAGCTTTGACCAAAGTTTTCTCTTCTGAGTGTCCCCGTCTGTGCTCCCCACTGTGCTGTGACCGCTCCGTCAGCCTGTTTTCAGCAGGTACTGATGGCTGTGATGTGCCAGGAGTCCTTGGAGGGCTGCCCGTGCATTTTGTGAGCCCTGTTGCCACGATACTGAACGCAGAGCAGATGTTTATTTCAATAGAGATGGCTTTGATTCCTTTTCAACTTTTCTCTCAAGCTGCCATCATGTGTGAATACGTCTTCCCGGGAGCCAAGCACGCTGTCAGGGCCCAACAGGCAGGCGTTGTGGCTGCAGCCAGTGAGGAGGGCAACGAGGTTGAGAGGCAAGTGGCAGAGCAGCACAAAAGAAGCTGATGGCCCTGGCCTCTCAGGAAGGGTGGCTGGAGCTCTGGGGACAGGGCCTGAAGATGTGCGTGCATCTGCATTCACGTGTTTGTGCACACGTGTGTGTTTGTGTGGGGGTGTGTGCACACATCTGTTTGTGTGGCTCTGTTTTGGTGCTGGAAGACTGGCAAGGCACCAAAAAATATTGAAGATGTGGTAGGAAAGGTAAGGAGATCCCTTCCTTTAGTACAGCAATTACATGTGAGAATTATCAAGATGAAATACCACTTCTTTCTGAATTTAATTTTTTTTCTTCTCCTTTACTTTTTCCTTCCCTTCCTTTTTTTTCTGTTGGTATATTTTAAAAATTAACTCTTTTTTTTTTCTCTTTTCTCTCTCTTCTTTAACCCACCTTGTCTGTCTTTTTTTTCCACCCTTTTCTTGGTGCTGGCAGAGCAACCTGCCCTCACAAGTATCCTACCCAGAGATCTGCCCAGGGCAATCAGCCTCTTTGGAAGGGGTGCTTTGCTAGAGTAGGAATTCCACCAGAACCAGCTTCTTGTTGCTGTTCCCTTATATAGAAATGTTTTTAATTCTATAAATACTGTATGCATTTTACTAAAAAAAAAGTTAGGGGGAAAAAAAAGGTTGGGCTGGCTATGTAAAGACACTGTGCTGTTGGGGCTGGTGTTTTGTTTGCTCACTGGCAGGGCCTCTCACTTCCTTCACCCTTTCCACTGTTGTGAGCAAACTATTTTTGGTATTCCAAGAGCACAAGCTTTGCTGAAATTCTGGTTTCCTGCTTTGAGGGGGGAAATTAGAGCAGGGAAGAGTTATTTAACATTACAAAATATATTTGCAAACAGGGGGAAGAATATATGAGAACAAGAATTTGAAAAGAATGTTCTGTGATATTAAACTACTGAATTGGATATAATTACCTATAAATACATATATGTGTGTGCCTCTCTGTGTGTATTTAGAGATGCATGGTTTATTTTAGAGATGGAAGTGTAAATAGGGTATATTTGTAATAAAGAGGTCAGAAACAAAACTAGCTCCATCTCACCTTGCAATCTCAGCAGCACAGGACTATCCTACAGAAGATCATCTCCTTTAAGCCAAATATTGTATTGAAACAAAAAGTTAACTGACAGAAGGATCTGTCATGTTGAAGGTGGAAATGTTGCCCTTGTGAACAGTCCATTCAATTTATCATAATCCTCAGTACCATAGTGACTCACCATTCACCAGTCTGGTATATACACATGTTCTATCAGCTTAGTACCCTCATAAAGACAACTCTCTGATTTTTTTTCCCTGTTATGGAAAATGAAAGATTATGTCAGTGCAAAATTGCTGTGCTACAGACTCATCTAGTACCATGGGCACTGTGCCTCTACTGGCCCTGTTAACAAGTAGCCCTGCCTACCATTGCAGGGCAGTTCCTCCCATCCCAGCTGAGTACTTTGGCCAGATTTTAACCCTCCAGGCTGAAACTTCCACAAGGAACAGGCCAATCTTGCAAGGACAAAGCCCATCCACCACAGTAACTCATCTCTGACTGGAGCCAGTGGAAGGGGCTTGGGGAAGAGGGTGAGAATGGAGTGAGCAGGGGCAGTGCTTGCACTCAACTGAGAGGATTTGCAGCTCCCCTAATTCCTCAACCAGAGGTGCTGGTTTTATAAACAGTATTGTTCAATGCCAGGGGGTTTTTATCCTTCCATGAAACTGTCCAGTCACTTCTGGCCTGTAGCAAATAGTTCACCAGCTTAACTATACCCTGTGTGAAGAAGTGCCTTCTTTTGTTTGTTTTGAACTTGGCATCTGCTTGTTTCATTTAATGATCTTTAGTCTTTACATTGAAGGAGATGGTGAACCAGCATCCTTCACCCACCTTTTCCATCCTAGGCATTTACCTCAGCCTGATTATTTTCCTTAAAAGTACAGGAAGTGACAATTAAAAAATAGTTCAGGCATTTCTAAGAGGAAGATTGCAAGAAGATGTATCATTTTGCCCTGCTAAGAAATATCATTTTGCTCCCTTTGCTTCTGAGGGAGGACATGGGACATCATCCTTGTGTCAAGGATGTGCCATTGTTGTCTCCTGGAGAAAATGCATGGTTTTGCTATATTACATAAAAATGTCCAATTTTAAACACTTAGCTGGCACTGGCAGACTTTGGCAGCTGAATTATCTGAATAATCCATTTGTGCTGGAGGAGCTCCATGCACCTGGTGTCCTACAGAACAACTGAGCTGCCTCCTCTGGGGAACCCAGGGCTGCAGGGGCTACAGGAAAGGTGAGATACTGAGAATAGTAGAGAATGAGGGGAGACAAGATGTATTCTGGGTGTGGGAATGAAGGTGGTGAGCAGAAGTGAGTGTACTATGGTAGTGTTTCTAGTCCAGCTGCAAGGCTCTGTAATCTTAAATTATTTATTGGATACAGAGATATCAAAGTTGTAATAAGGAATTGACAAGGACTACATTTATCTCCCATGTCAGCAGCTTCTAAGGGCAGTGCTGGAAATTCTGAAGGTCCTAAATAAGTTGCCTTGAAGACAAAGTGATTTCCCTAATGCCCATGAATCAGAGACTGATTTATGTCAAAGAATTGAGAAATTATATCCTTACGAAACATTTTAATTCCTCCTTTTACATCACTGATGTTCTCATTAATAAAATAAATACGTGGTTCTTTTTTCCCCCAAATCCAGTCAACTTTTAACTTCCATAACATCTTGGGGAAGGTGTCTCAGATCTAAAAACATGAAAGGCATTCAAAGTTACCAGTTTGGGATGCTGTATTCCACTTTTATGGGATAACCCTTTAGTTGTGCTGCTTGTATTGAGAGAAAGGTGCCAGGCAGGAGAATTGTGGGTGCCTCTAAAAGCATCTTATGAGACTGTCACCACAGGCCCAGGTCAGTGCAACACCAGCCAGCTCAACTTTGCAAAGGCATTGAAGGGTTTGGAATACCCAGACCCATCCTGATACAAAGAAACAAGGCATCATATTTTCTAGAGAGATGTGTGAGTTTACATCAGCTCTGCTAGAACCAGATCAGACACCTGTTCCCTCCCTCCCTCCCTCAGCACATCACTGTGAGGAGTCCTTGGAGTCTGTAAAATTCAGTATTTTTCTGCTCAGTACTCTAAATAATTTCATTTTATTCATTTATGTTTGAAAGTTTGAGAGACATTTCTACCACTTTTTGTGGTAGGTCTAAAGCAACTAACATGGTGCAGGCTCTCTCCAAAAGCTCTGTGGTTTTGATAGCTCCCAGCAGTCTTTTGATGTAAAATTAATTATATTTTCACACCAGCAGCACAAAAATAGTAGTTAAAAAACATGAAACAGTTGAAGGTCTGACTTGGGTCACATCACTACTGTGAGGCCCTGGAAGCTGTTCTAAGTGAATTATAGACACATTTTAAGTCTTGGAAAACAGCAGCACCAGGTATTTAAAGGGCAGGCGGGGAGGGAGCAGGGAAGGTCTTTCATAGAGCAATATCAGCAACTGCCCACCTGTCTTTCTTAATGCACAAACTAGAATTTGCTAATTACAGAGGGGAGTACAATATTACAGCCCTTTTCTTAGATGTTATGATGCCAGTCTACCTCACTTCACAGCCTGGCTCAATGATTCAGTCATTGCATGACCAGCTGATTACTTAAGATTCCCTGGCAGATTTTCCTCCCTGGCTTTGCTCACCGTGTCATCCCTGGGCTTTCTGTCCTGCCTTTTCACAGGATGTTTTTCTCTGTGTTTTTGTCACTGCAGTTCCTTTGGTCAACCTGCCATGGGCAGGAGACAGCTACAGATGTAATTGCTGGGAAAAATACCTTACCACATGCTTCACAGTTGTCCTGCAAGAGCAGAAGTAGAACTCCCTTAAATAAATCTGCTACAGTCCCTTTCTTGTTATATTAAGCTGCATGCAAGTCAGAAATGTATAAAAGGCCAAAAGTCTCAGTACATGGCCCCAAAGTAGGAAGAATAGTTTGGCAATTAGTATTCTCTGGTAAAAAGTAAACTGGGAGAAAATATGAGAACATCAAGACAAGGCTGAGATAAACAGCAGGAATCTGGAGAGAAAAATCAAGGTAATAGATAGCTAGAAAGAGAAAAGCAAAGCCTGAGAACCAGAAGAGGAGCAGCAAGTCTGCAATGCAGCAGCACAAAATAAAAATCATCCTGTTTAATTTGTCAGGATTTTTTCAGGGCTCATCTTCTAAAGATTATTAAAAGGTAAAAGGAGACATGGTTTAAATATGTTTGAGCAGAATGAATCAGGCAGGATTCAGAAGTACCATGAGTGAATATTCATTCATTTATTTGCTGAACCACTGTACATAGTTAAGAAAGTTTTTTGTAAGTTTCTTTCCAGAGGTTTATTAATGGAAAACATTTTTGAATTTAAGTATATGGTATAAACGTTCAGAAAATACTTACCTTAAACGTTCCACACATTAAAATGAACTCCAGGTAGGCTAATAAGTAACTTAGATGTATGACTATCACACAGAAGCCTTTTAAAGTCATGCTATTTTTTTAAAAAGGTGCAGAAGAAAGTAAATATTTTTGTTACAGTAAAGGCTTAACAAACTGGCAAGTTGGAAAAAAATATTCCATCGAGATCCACAAGCCCGTCCTTAACAAACATTACTGTTTGTTTTTTGGTTCAGACCACAGTGAGTTAAGGAAAGACTGCCTAACTTTGAAATTCTTGTCTTCAGCCTGTTTTAACACAACCTTACCTTAAACAGAGGTGTTTTGTGTTCCTTGCCACAGTGCAACATTCCTCTGAGTCCTAGGGGAGGGAGACTGCCTGCTGTCACATCCTTTCTGAAGGGACCCACCCTCTCAGCAGGATAGCTCTGGTATGGCCAGCAATCCAACACCTCCAGCTTACCTTATTTCTCCTTGGTTTTTAGACCTAGCAACCTATGAATTTGAGAGAAGCCCTCACATGAGGATATTTGTGATGGATCCACGTGATTTCTTGCTCAGAGGGCTGCCAGGAAGATCAGTGCCATAAAAGATGTCAGTTTGAGCTTAGCTTTAGTAACTGGCAAAACTGACATGTATAAGAACGTGAATCACAAACACCAGTAGGTGACTCATGCATGAATGGGAAAAAAGTCACTTCAAAACACTGTTATTTTCCCCTCTCCAGGCCTGATAGAATGTTGGGGGCAGCCCACCTCACCAGGAAAGCAGGTGATGG
This sequence comes from Notiomystis cincta, assembly GCA_013398075.1. Lineage (NCBI taxonomy): Eukaryota > Metazoa > Chordata > Aves > Passeriformes > Notiomystidae > Notiomystis > Notiomystis cincta. The sequence goes on from VZRX01007513.1 coordinate 15,789, forward strand.
TGAGGGACAGACGTGTGTTGGGACAGCCCTGCAGCAGCCGGTGCAGGGTGGGGAGAGCTGGCCAGGGACGGGGGAGCCTTCCTGGTGAGCCAAGAAAGAGCCAAGCACCCTGAACTGGGAGCTGAACCTCCAAAGACAAACTGGACCTGCCCTCACCACCTCCACCACAGACAGCTGCCAGGAGCATCCGAGACAAGAAGACATCACCACTTTTGTCACAAAAGCAAGTAAACCCCATCAAATATCCCCTCAGTTATTTGCACCTTGTTACTACCCTGTGTCCCTAGGGCACAGGAGCCAGGGGTACAGGGCTGATGGGGTGTTTGGGGCACTGGGGCCAGGGAGCAGCGCTGTGACTGCGCAGGAGGGACCTCACGACAGTGCCCGAGGGGTTGGCATTGCACATCTTGGGTGCTGTGTCCAGTTCTGGGCCCCTCAGTTCAGGAAGGACGTTGAGATTCTTGAACACATCCAGAGGAGGGCAACAAGGCTGGTGAAGCATCTGGAGCACAAGTCTGATGAGGATCCCCTGGGGGAACTGGGGGTGTTTGGCCGGGAGAAAGGACGCTCAGGGGGCCCTCACTGCTCCGTACAACTCCCGGACAGGAGGAGTAGCCGGGTGGGAGTCGGGCTCTTCTCCCGGGGAACCAGCGACAGCACAAGGGGACAAAGTCTTGTGTGCGCCAGGGGAGGTTTAGGTTGGACATCAGGAGGAATTTCTTCACAGGAAGGGTGATTAGACATTGGAACGGGCTGCCCAGGAGGGTGGTGGAGTCACCGTCCCTGGAGGTGTTTAAGGAAAGACTGAACGTGGCACTCGGTGCCCTGGTCTGGTTGACAAGGCGGTGTTGGGCCGTAGGCTGGACTCGAAGATCTCGGAGGTCTTTCCCACCCTACTTGTTGGCGATCCTGTGTCAGCGCGGGCCACCTCAGTCCCCAGCCCGGGCTGCGCTGACGCTGAGGGGTCTCCGCGCTCCTCCCTCCGCCGTGCCCCGGTCCCGGCCCGCCCGAGGAGGCGGGCGCTGTGACGGCAGGGCCGTGCGGCGGCTCCGCCCCGTGAGGCCGGAGCCGAGACGGAAGCAGCCGCCGCACAGCAGCCGCCGCCTGCAGCCGGAGCCCGACATGGCGCTCTGAGCCAGCCCCGGCCGCGCCGAGAGCCGCCACCCCGGGGGGCCCCGAGCAG
>VZRX01007513.1:17096-48515 GCA_013398075.1 Notiomystis cincta
GGGCCGCGGGGAGGAGGCCGCGTTCGGCCTGGGGGGAGGCCGGGCCGGCCGCCTCGCCGGGGGAGCGAGGGAGGCGGGGAGGGAAGCAGGGGCTGCCCCGAGGTAACGGGAGGCTTTGGGGGCCGCGTACCTGCACCCCGGCGGGGGAGAAGGGATTCCCCTCCCTCCCTGCCCTCTTTGTTCAGGGGTGGCCGCGCCGCATCCAGGAGCGCGTAAGAGCCTCTCAAACTGATTAAAGGCGAAGTGAAGTTAATCGCAGGGTGTGTGGGTGCGCTGTAAATGACATGCCAGGCGCGCTGGCAGGCGGACCTGCTGCAGGACTTCCCCACCGCCGTGGCGCTGGGCCTGAAGTGCAGCTTCCCGGAGGACCTTGGGATTCATGGAAAGGTGGTATCTGCCAGGTGTGGTGGGAACAGCGCTGGGGAACAGAGACTGTCAGAAACGTGCAGCGCTCCTCGCCTGGGAATGAGGCCTAGCGTCATTTTTGTATGTTTGCGTTAACTGCTTAGAAAACAAACAAGTTGGTATGTTACTGACTTCCATAGGAAAGGTGGAATACCTCTGACTCTTCGTTCTTACTCCACTGGACATTCCAATACAAATTTGGCCAGAGATCTTTATCAACATAAAGGAGCTGAGAACCCAGCTCATTTCAGTGTTGATTTTTGCTTGTCAGACGCTGGCAGATCGGTCAGTGTTTTGAGCGTTCTCTTAACTTTTGGGATAGTAATCTCTGTTCAACGTCGTGGGTTTTTTTCACTTCGGATAATATAGAAACATTTATGATACATTTCTATGTATGTGAGAGATACAGTAGAGAGTTCAGGAGGCCTCAGAACAGAAAGTTAATACATCTCTTGGTCAGGTAACTATGAATTCTAGAAAGTGTAGAATTGATGTATAAACAGTATTTACATATTAATTTAGGCCAGTTGCAGTGCTATGGTTTACTTTTATCTTTCTCATTTCTAATAATTTCTAGGCTTTCTGAAATCTGTTAAATTGTGGTCATTCACTGACTTTCTGTTTCTATAAGAGGACCCAAGCCACATCTTCTCACCCTGCTTGTTCCGTTGTGTCAGATTAACTTGTACCAGAACATCCTAAAGAAATTTTGTGATAAATTTTAATGCCTTTAGTCTGAACCTCTTTATTTACAGCCTCTGGGCTTTCTAGTATGTTTGTATATGGGAAACTTCTGTTTCAACATTCTAGTTTGTCAATTTCCTATTTTTGTATCTGCTTAATATATTGCTGTCCTATTTTCCATAATTGCTGTCACAAAAGAACCTTGAAATTATTTAAGGTTCTGTTTTTCCATTGTTATACCAATAAACTTTATCTTAATAGTATTCTTATCCCCACTAGTATTGTTATTAGTGTAACCCACAGCCCTTAACATATATCAATATTAAAAACATTTTTTGAAATATTAGATAAGTCCAAATGCATAGAATGAAAACACATTTTTTTCCATGGTGACCTTTTTTTTTTTATGAAGATGATTACACAAGTCCTGAAACCCTTAGAATACAAAGAAATAGAATTTGATGTGATGTTAATCTGCTCATCCTTCTTCTAGAAGAGTCATAATACAGAGTGATTTAATTAAAAAAAAAAAAAACTAAAACTAACACAAAAACTGTGTGGCAGTCTGAGGTAGAAGAGTTGTTTCCTTTGGGTTTTTTTTAACCTATTTGGACTATTCAGTCAGGATCATCTAAGTGATGGTAAAAGCATTCCTGCTTCTGCCCAGTGTTAATATGTGGTGATTGATTGAAGGAATAAACAGGTTCTTCTGTGATGCAAGATGTAATAGTTATGTTAAAACTATTACTGTGGGAAAGTGCCTGTAATGTCAAACCTCTTGTTTTGTAATCTGTTGAGGGAAGGTTTTATTGAATATAACAGTTGGAAACTGAATTTGTCAGAGAATGTCATAAGCTTGAAGTTTTCAGCTTTATTGTCATCTTATGCTTTCCCTTACATTTAATTATACAAAAAATATCAAGAAAGATCCAGAGATAAACATGTTATGTAATTTGCATACTCCAAAAGCAAGGCTTAAGACAGTTTATCACCAAAGGATATCAGAAGCTTTTTTGACTGTTTTTAAGATTTTTCATCTTATGAAGAGTCAGGTCCCCTTTAAAAAAAACTCAAACATGGAAAATTACAGTAAGTCACACAGAGTTATTTTGGTGGACTTGGAGTCTGACTTTAGTCCCCTGGCAGCAATGGCAGACCTAGAGGTAGTATTATCTGTTGCCCTTATGAGTAGTTACAGAGCTATTTGTTTATGTAGTGGTTACATTCTGTTTAACCTGTCTTGTGTCCCTAACAAAACCAAATTTTATACCTAACAATTCTTGCCTCTGCAAACAACTTCCTAAACACATTCATTTTCCTTGCTCTTTTGGAAAGGTTCCACTTGATGCAGTTGTACACTGTTACCTTAGCTAGCTGCCCAACTTCTGAGCCCATTCAGAAAATGAAAAGTAAAATGAAAGTGCTCAATGTATGTGTAAAATGAGTGGTCTGAAGCTGAATGTGATACCCCAAATTATGGCATTTTACACAGAATCCAGGATGAGATGGAAAATGGAAAGGATGGTGAGCTGTGCTTAACTGTGTTAAGGTGTCCTGGTTACAGGAAGCACAGTTTGCAGTGAGCTTGATAGTCAGGTCTGAGGTTTTATTGACTAATGTCACAGTAACTTTGTTCCTTGGGATAAAAATATTCAAACTAGTTCTTAATCTGGAATGCTTTGAGATCTCACAGTGAGAAACCTGTTCACCAGCACTGTCTTCAAGGAATCCAGTTGAACTCCTACAGAACATTTCTGGATACAGCTTATGAAACAGATGTTGTTGCCTGTCTGTGTCTTGCCAGCCCAGGTGCTGAAAAGCTGGAGTGAAGGTGGTGTTGGACCCATTATTATTAGTCCTAAGTGCTTATTATTAGTCCTAAGTACCAGCAGGCAGAGTACATAGTTCAGAGGGTTGTTTGTTTCAAGTGATCAGAGTATTTCAAGTATGTCACTCATTTCAGATTGATGTATTTCAGATGAACTTATGTTCTTGGCAGCATCTCACACAATGCTCCAGAACTCTTTACAAATAAAAGATGTTGGAAACTGTTCACTTGCAAGTAACAATTAGCCTTTCTGAGGTGGACAGGGAGGCATTTAAATTTTCTAAACTAGTCTGTAAACCTGATGGAGCATCACTCAAGTAATAAATACCTTTTTTAGCTAGTAGAGTTTTAATATATAAACTTAAGCTTTTCCTATTCTGATTTGTCATGCAAAACTTAAAGTCTGTGAAACACTAATTTATTAACTGATAGAAATACTGATTCTTCTCATTTGCATTTTTTGTTAGTATGTGTGTCTTTGGAACCTGGTTTGGGGCTTTATGTCCCGTTATCTCTGCTATCCTAATCTAAACACTTTTTGTTTCCTTTCTCATGGCTTTGTTGGTATCTCCTGATCCTGTATGACAGTAGTTTTGAGCACAGCCAGAAAGGTTGTTTAGACCTGCTCTCCATCTGTTTTTGTTGGCATTCAGACTATCTTGCAGTAAAGAACCTAACTTCCTCTAAAAGTGGAGCAGCCAGGAGCACATGACCTGTCAGGCAGTGTACTCTGATTCACAATTGAAGGATTGCTTGATGAAATGAAAACTTGGATGTCAAGGTGAGCTTTGCTCTCTGTGCTGCCAGTTAACGGAGTGGCTGTCGGGTGCTGCTCACTGAACAGCCTGAGCCTGGCAGCTGGAGAGTCCCCTCCCTGCAGGCTGCTCAGGGGCAGGTCAGTTAATGCCTGGTTGGATGGGTAAAGATGAGAGGTAGCATTCAATTTTGTGAGTGGTCGTTTTCATAGCCCTGGAAAAACCCTCACATTTTCTCTAGAAATATGTGGTACCTAAAGCTAGTCTGGAAGTGTGTCAGATTTCTAGTAAACCTTAGGCTTTGAAGTTAAAAGAATATGACTTCTGTTAAGAGCAACCAGCCTGTTACTGTAAAATACCTAAATGTTTAGAAGGTGATGTTAGAGGAATTCAAACCTTTGAAGAAAGATCCATTCAAGGTTCTTTTAATTTATTCCTCTCCTAGGAACTGAGCTGTATCCAGATGCTTCTACAGTGGATTTGAAAAGGCTTTAAACTTTTACTATTTAGAGACATGTCTTACTGAAGGGGAACTGGAAAGTTTAGCACTTGCAGGACACCAGGAGACTTCCACAGTGCCTAGAAAACTGATTTCTTATGATTAAGTTGATGTGGACATTGGTGTTTTTTCCACATTGAGTTCCTTGATTGGTACTTTGAGCCACAGTGCAGGTAGACTGCAGGAAGACAGTTTTTAAGCCTTATAGAGAACATGCCTCTCTGCTGCTTGAAGCAGATCTGCTTTAAAATATTTGTGGAATTCAACACTGCAGTTGTTCCTTTCCTGGCTGTGCAGGGACCTACAAGCTCTATTGTATCTAATAGTAGATTACTAAATCAGCTCAGGCTTTATTAGCTGAACTTGGTTCTTCTCTCTTATACCTTGTGGTATGTTACTCTGGTGACAAGAAAAGTGAGGCTCAGTCATCCTTATACTGTCTTACTACTGTCAGAGGAGGAGAGTAGACAGAGCTCTGAAAAGTATTTGGTGCATGGGAGCTGTGCAGGTATAATCACCTGGAATTCAGCAGATGCTTTAATCAGGGTTAAAAGAAAAAGTCCAGTCCTGTAGTAGTATTTTCTGTGCATATTTTACAGTTTTATAGACACATTAAGTGCTTTGACTTGGAATTCAGAGGCAGATCAGTTGAAGCTCGAGAGAGCACATTAACCAACTCACCTTAATCTCTGTGCTGTTCTGTACCATCTTACACTGTCAGTTTTAAGCAGAAAATAATATTCCCCCAAAGGTGAAAACATTACTTCTGAAAACAGAGCTCTAACTTTAAAAAAGGATATAATTGTTATTTTATTCTGATTTTAACATTGAGTAAATTTGCACTGGCTGTTTTTAAACTCCAATGTCCCAGCTTTTTAAGTCCTGCTTTTCTCCTCTTTCTCCCAAAGGAGAATGTATAGCTAGCAGTAGCTCAGTAATATATTGCAATTTTTTATTTAGGTACTTATTTTGAGGAGAGGAATGTTTCTTTCTATGTAGAAACTCAGTGGTACACCAGGAAGTGTATGTATGGCTGAGTTTGCCTCTATAACAGCATTTGTCCTATGAGACCTGTGAAATGTATTAGTGAAGATGGACAAGAGTAGTAGCTTCAGTTTTTAGTCATCTCTAAAAGTGAAAGGATGAATTTTAAAATTAGTAAAAGTACCTCTTGTATTCTTTTTAGTGACTGTCTTCAGATTTACAGGTAGTGAAATTTGAAACATGACAAGAGACTGTTTTTTCATTTATTCTTAGGAACTGAATTTAATAATTGACAGAAGGGTTCAGAAATGGGTTTTAGGAAGATGAGATTTGAGATGAACAGTACAAAGATGGCTTTGAAATGCTTCTGTGACAAATATTTTTGTCATGCTGTAGTGTCCACTCCTATGTTGTTTTTGAAGAAATAGAGTAGGTGAGGTATCTGTCACGTCAGGAGTCACTGGTCCAAATCGTGCTCTTTCTTTCTTACAATAATTGGAAATAAAATTCCTTCCTAATACTGTCTCGCCGGTATTTATTCTATTTAAAGCACTGTCATTTGTTCTTTAAATTTAAATTTCTTGGGGAACATGTCTGTTCTGCTGATTAGATGAGGATCACTGAGCACAATCCTTAGCTCTGAAGGAGAATCTTAAATCTCCTGGGAAGGAGGTGGTATTCACTGAAATCTCCTCTGCCAGAGGATTGCTGGCCAAATAGATTTGGCACAAAGAACTGAATCAGGGGAACTATACAGGTACTGACAAGAAAGCAGTAGCTTGCTGGTCTCATTCCTTATATTTTGTGCATGTGTTTTTGCAGAGATGGGCTATATTGATTAGGTCCATAGCTTGGGAAAGAGCATGGCTTCAACTTAGTTCCTTCTTCATAAGGAAAACTTCGAAGAATCACACAGAACTGCAGTTTTTGGAAGTGTGTAGCCAAGTTTGTGTTGCTGAAATCTGGACTTGAATGTTCTTGATTGAGGCAGCATATCCGAAAAAGCTTTGTGACAAGGTCTGTCGTGGTTCTGCCTGAATTCTCTGTGCATCGGTGAAGGAAAAAAAGGAATTAGAAATGTGCAGAAATCTGCAAGTTTCACACTTGAGCCTTGGAAGGGGAGTCTGAGAGCCCAGAGTGGCTTTACTGTTTACATGAACCAGAATTCAAGAACCATGTGTTCAGTCCTGCAGAAAGGGTTTTTTTTCCTGTTTCCTCCTGCTCCCCAATCTTTTGCAGGCTTTCCTCTCAACTGGATACTGTTATATGTTCTGAATATCTGAATAATGTTGACTGGGGGAGGATCAGAGGGTGTCTATGCTTTCCTAGATGTCAAGTTGTATTTCAATGGAGGCTTCTGTGTTGAGAGCTGAATGCAGAATAATAAAAACAGTGTACAGCTTGAAGTGACCATGAGTGTTGTAGCATGCCTAAATGTAAAACACTGAGTAAAAAAGATTGCATTTCTACTGATGTAGATCACAGAGAATTATGAGAGGAGCAAAATGTTCTTGCTGTTGATCTCTCACCTAGGAAGGTGTCATCTGGCAGCTGGTCATAGTGAGAACATTTTTACATTCCTGCACAGCTTTATTCTAGCCTAGTTGGCAAGAAGAATCTGATTCTTTTTTTTTTTTCCTCCAGGGTGTTTCTTTTCCTCCCCTCCCCCTTCCCCTTGCCTTTTATGTAATGAGATGCTTTGCCATGCTATGAATGAGCTGCAAAGTAATTGAAAAAGGAGTTTCCTGAAACGGGCAGGTTGGTTCTGGCAGTGAGGTCTCTTGCTTTCTTTGTAGCTCGTTTTGGAGCTGTATTTCTGGTTTTTCATTGTGCTTTTTGTAGCTTTAGGTCCAGTGTCATTGATAGGATCGAGGGCCAGTGTTCAAGAAGAGAGTACAGCTTTCAAGCCTTGGGGAGAGGACAGAAACCTGGGATTCCAGCAGACTGGTGCTTGCCTTCCTTTCTCCAAAGAGTCCCTCCCCAAATTAAAGGAATGGTGATACCCTCTAAGTATGGGCTCCCACTTAGGGTCATTGCAGGCAGTCACTGTGCCTGGAGACTTATCTGTGGTAACTAAACTTGTGGCCTGCTCTTTAACCCACCCACACTTTGGTTTGGAGCCATCCTTTTTCAACTAGCGAGTTTGTGCCTCACTTTAATTTTGTTTAGTGGAGAGATTTAGCAAAAGTACTAATGTGTGTCATACTTGAGGTCTTTTTACTACTTTTTAGTTTATGAACTGACAAGTTAAAAACCTAGATTTTGTTCTTATTTTTGTTCTAGCTGGCTTGTAGTATAATTCTAATCTCATTTACAGGAGGAAAGTCTGTGTATCAAATCCTGACTTACACAGAAGAAATGCTAAAATGGCTTCTAGAGTGAGAAGTCCTGTCAAATTTATGTAGCAGTTGCCACTTAGCTGTATTTAAATATTAGGAAGATGGTTGAAATTCTGTAAGGATATAGGTTATTGCTGGCAGAGTTCTGACACAGTTACTCCTTTAAATGGGTGTGGCAAAAATGTAAAAAAAATTGTTTGTGTACTGATAAGCAGGCTGGTGCTGAAAGGAAAGGCACACTGCTAAAAGTAGGCAGCAGCCCATAAATGGTTATTTTTCCATATTCCTATTAGCTGTGGCCTTTGAAATCTCTCTGCAGAGTAGGTTTTTCGAAGCAGTTCTTAAAATGGAGAGGTTACAAGTGTTCTTTAGCAGTGAGAAACTGCAGTAGTCCTTTATGTTCTGACTTCTGATTCAGATTAGTTCATTGAGGTGGGTTAGTTACTCACTCAGCAGTCACTTATTCTGCACTGTTCAACAATGAAACTTGTTGTGAAAGATTGTTTGTTGAACTCTTAATAAATGCAGAACAGAATTAGTTGAAACACTGGGGCACCAGAACCTGTTGATGTCTCGAACTGATTTCTGTCTCCATTTCAGGATGTCCATTCTTCTAGCTAGGAAACATTCAGCCACTCACATCTTTTTCAAATCATGGTAAAGACTCAGTCATGTAATTTGTGTGTCCTTCTGCCTTAATTTCTCTGATTTTTTAATAGGCTGTGCTCTTCAGAGATGTGAACAGGCTGGAGATTATGCAGCTGTATGCAGTGGTTTGAGAATGTTTAGAAAATATACTTGGTGGTTAAAAAGTATTGATACATAGAATAGAAGCCAAGTGGGACTCCATTGGAAGTGTAGGATGTGTAAGATATTGGTTATAGAGAAACTCACTGTCATGAGAAATTTCTCTTTGTTTCCTTTCCTCAGTGCAGAGTGCTCTTTATAAATAATAGGTGTAAATTTTTTTAATTGCTTTGTGTCAAAGAGCTAATCTTTGGGACATGTGGTATTAGTCTTTTTTTGTACTTATTTATGCTTTTTCCCAAACTGCTTCGTGTTGTGTGGGAAAAAAAAAGCTAAAAATAGAGGAAGTGAGTTCAGTGGTTTCCATTTTCAGCAGAACATACAATTGACAGCTCGCATCTGCCACAGGTCAGAGATGGTTTGAATATGAAGGTATTTATTTCCTTAAAAATTTGACAATAGGTGGATTTGAATGCTGATTTTTACAGTTCTTATATAAATTTTCAAGCATCTCGCCTTATGGCTAACTTGATAAAAACAAAGCCACATACATTTTTGCTTGCTGTTTTTGCTTTTATATGAAGTTCCCTTGGTTCTCACTAAAAATGGCAATGAGTCTTGACCTTGTCAGATAAGAGAGATGTTTCATAAAAGGTGTAACGGAGGTCAGGTCAGGCCCCATTTAAGGACAGCAAAACCCAGATCTAGTTTTTACTACCCACTGAGCAGAAAAACTTGTAGATGATGTAAAGGTTTGATAAAATCAAATTGTTTTGTTGTTAAAATAATTTTCTTTGCATATGTATCATACAGTTCCAGTAAATATAATCAAATCCTGATATCTTAGTCTTGAACAGGACTGCAGGGCAGCATCAGAGTTTATTTACATACCAAAATAGCTGGAAGCAAAAGTCTGTATGTGTTCAGGATGGGGAAAAAGAGATGTCTACAGGTTCCACTCTTGTCTTAAATGTCAGCAGGTTCATTTTTTCTTATTCTTTGTAAGTAATAATGGATCTGCACCTGTGCCTTCATTAACTTCAAACTATTTAAATTTTTATGTATACACATAGATACATGCCTGTGGCACTGTTTCTGTGAGTAACTTTCCTTATGGAGGTAAAATATGAAAATATATATAATTTATGTGAATAAATATTTTTACATGATTTAATATGCATGGTGTATAATTAATGTGTGTGTGTGTGTATATATATATATATATATATATAAATACAAAAAACTACATGCAGATAGTGTATGGAAAGAGACAGAGAAGAATATATCTGTTGATTAAGACATTACTCTTAAGTATTGTATCTATGAGATAGATAAAGCCTGGGAGATGCTTGAAAGTCCTGATAGTGTAACAGTATTTCTTGGTCAGGTTTTAGAAATACAAGATAAGAGGATGTATGTTCTCACACTGACAGACTACTTAAAAGAAATCTCACAAGACTGTTAAAATAATTGCTTTAGGAATCCTAGAGGATGTTAAGTGCTTGATTTTGTTAGAATCAAGGCATTAGTTCAGTCTCTGGTCAAAATTCTATGACGTTTTGATTTTTCATTCAATTGTATTCAGTACCATTGAATGAAATCCATTAATGAGCATTTTCAGAAGACCTGTTCTGTAGAAGATCTGGACACAGCCTGACATACTGTTTCTTCTGATTTGGTCTGTGTCATTAGATACCTGTATAATCTTTGAAGTTGCATATTCAGGATGTTTCAAAGGAAGAATTCAGAATTTGAAGAAGAGGTACATGACAGGGTCAGAGGTGGAAAGGTGAGTCAGCAAGTCAGACTTGTAGCAGAACACAGCCAGGATGTTGCTTCAGAAACTCATGTTTGTTGGAATCAAAGGAAAATGATTATATAAGCCAGATTGGCAGAATGCTTGATGCAACAACTGGCAAAAATGATGTTAAAAAAAAAAGTATGCTGGCAAAAATGATGCTATAGTGTTTTTTATTTGGGGCTTCTGAACAGGTGGTCAGATGGGATGACTTCGCGAGGTCTCTTTGGAGGCAGATTGTGTGACTTCCTGTGTGCACAATGTGTGTATAAACAGGTACAGTGGTGGCACAAGGTTGGATAAGAGAGGAGGAGAGATTTCCTGAAGGCCCCAGGCTGTGTGGTTGTGCTGGGCTGGTGAAATGGTGCACTTTGAAGCAGTGCAGAGGGTGCAGAGGGCTTGTGTTGTCACGCTCGTGCTGGGGCTCTTAGTCACCCCGGCGAGACTGGAGCTGGCATGTGAATGTGCCCGTGCTTGTCATACTTGCTGCTGCTTTTGTCTGTGCAGCCAGGCCTAGGGAGGGGAAGAGCAAGACATTCTCTGCCTGATTTGTCCACTTATAGGTATTATCTTTGGAGAGGTGATGATGGAGTCCATATGATGTCTATTGTGTTGTTGCCATCTGCTGCCCAACAGACATGGCTTCCCATGGAAACCAGTATTTATTTAAAAAAGAAAAAACAGTTATTCATGCAGGCGTCTTTCAGAGCTTTTTTCCATTCCAGTGAAAGATCTGTGAGATAACAAAGAATAACAATGGGTGGTTTTGCTCAGGAGTGTTAATAGTGTTAAAAATCTTAATTTTTACCATATTAGATAGAAGCTTAGCTGGCAGCTGTGTTGCAGAAATTACTGTCATGTAAGGAGGGTGTGTATACACACATATTTTATATAAATAGAAGTGTATATCTCCATCCTTCTCTATACATTTGTTTACAGAAGAGTCTTTTGAAGTTTTGTTTTGTTTTCCTTAGTTACACAAAAACATTCCTGTAGAACAGTAGGCTGAAAGGGAAATTAGGAAAAGTAAAAGCAAATCTGTTTCAAAATGCAGTCTTTGTTCTAAGGCCGTGCTTTAAGTTATGTAGTGTTACAAGTTTGAAGTCTTTCCAAAGGACATTATCTCAATATTAGCTGTAGTTGGTCAGAAATATTTGTCCTTATCCTGGAGTGTCCTACAGTCCCTTGTCAGCCTCGGTGAGTAACAGAAGCTGTAAAGCTGACTTTGCTTGCTGTGAGAGGATTTTCTGAGAATAGAAAGATGTGACTGTTTCCTCAAGTAGTCCTGCACAGTTTGTTCTCCTCTGGTGCCCCTCTGTTCCACCTCCTCCTCCCAGGATGTACATGGAGTTCTGCAGCATTGGGAAGTCCAGCCATGACTGATCTCTCCCTGTACTCCAGCACTCACACATAATGGCATCAGGAGTTGTTGGAAGATAAAGTAGCCTTTAAAACTCTGATTCACCTGAAGTAGCTTGGGGGAGAGAATTTGTAGGCCTGGTTTGTTCTGTTGATGGTGGTTAAGTGGGTTTATAGGATGGAGTGATGGGCTTTTCTGCTGAGGAGCCCAGAGGAGTTTTCTGCTTAAGGTTTCACCCCCAGCAAAATCCAAGTGTTGCCCTTTGAGGTGATCAGACATTTGTGAAGGGCTGGATTAGCAGAGTATGTCTGTGATTAAATTGCTTTTCTTTTATCTGACTGGAAGTGTTAAACAGGTTTAATCCCAAATCAACAATAGCTATTAGTATGAATGACTCCTGAAATCACAGATTCCAAGTATTAAATTGAAGCTAGTTTTTGTGAAGATGGGTATTTAAGCATCAATAAAAAGTTTTGCCAGTCATATCTCTCAACTTGTTTCTTGGAAGTGTGTGTCTCTGTTTATTATAAATGGAGAGCTATCAGTTAATTATTCCTTATTGTAACTAATGCAGTTGAGAAGTGATTCCTGGCTAGAGGACAGTTTGGCATCTTACCTGGTAGCAGGGAAAAGCTGGGTAGCAGTTGCTGCTGCTTTTGCCACACCTGTCCCTACAATAATTTTTTGGAACACCCCTGAAAATGGATTTTAAATTCAGATTTCAAAAAAACCTTTTAGTCTTAGTGATGAAATGGTGGCAGGAGCTGGTGCAGTAGTGTATGGCAATGTGTCTGTCTGGACAGTCTGAAGATGTACTGCTGTTCTGGGACCATTTTAACTGAAAACTTGGTGAGCACCTGAAGCCTTCAGTCATTTTCTTTCCCAGTATAACAATATTAGTTCTCCCAGGTTTCAGACCAAATAGATCCTCTTTTTTTTTTTTTTTTTCCCATTTGCTTTGATTGTGTATTTGTTCATCTTTTAGGTCTTTCACTGTCTTATCAACAGAAGAAAATTTTTTTTTGTTTAACTATTTCTAGGAATTGTTTTTAATGGAGCAGAGTAGCAATGAGCTCATTATAGACAAAGGGGAAATTGATCATTCCTGTTGTAATGTGCTGTGCTCAGGAGGGGCAGTGTGTCTTGTCTTTTTGCAAAATCTAGATACCTTACCTCCACAGAGCAGTGTGAATCTGCTGTACTAATTCATGTTCCCTCCTCTTGTGATAGTGGACTAACAGCTTGGTATATAAGAGCAGTGAACTGATTCAGCTGAAAATAAACCTGGCAAATCATACAGTCAGCTCTTAGCTAAATCTGTTTCCTGATTCATTTCACTGTATTGTGGAATAAATTCTGGTTCTGGTCAAAGAGAAGAAGCAACAGTAAGGGCCCAGATGTAAGAAAATGGGACTGTCCATTTTAGATAGCTTTGAATACTAATGTATTTTTTTTTCCCAGTAAAGCTTTTCTCCTGAATTTGCAAGAACCCCAATGTAAAGTTATTTTCTGGAGTTTCATGTTGATACTTGAGTATTTGGTTGAGTGGGATAATCTGTGCTTTAGATTAAATGTCTGCTGTCGCCAAACCTGCCACTTCTTTTGCTGATTCTGGCTTGGAATGTGAGAAAGATGCAGAGCAAAGCATCTCTTCCATATTTTCAAAACTACTGAATTAGAGGGCTTTTTTCAGGCAGAGATGTTTCTTTATTCAACACTCATTTATGCAGTCAGTTGCCCAGTTCTGATAGCAGTAAGGTGTTTATTCTGTTGCTCTGCAAAGCATGGGCTGTTCTGTTCTTTTGGTGTGTCTGTCTGACCTCTCCAAAACGATTCTCTGTAAACTTTTGTACTCTGGTCTGAAGTTCTGTGTTCTTAAACTGTGAAGTGTGTCATCCTTGTCCTTCAAAAGCCAGTGCTCTGTTTGGATATGCAAGGTTCTCTAAGCAGCCACGTGGCATGCTTTATCTTGAAGGGAAAATGAGAATTTGCTTCCTTTCTGTTGCTCTCCTGACTACTTGAGTGAAACTAAGAAATTTAAAATATTTGTATAATAACCAGTCTGGTGATTTTAAGAGTAGTTACTCAGCAGGGATTCCAAACCAGCAGTGTCCTCAGCAGTGCTGTGCTGCCATGTGCTCTGCTCCCCTCTCGAAGGCATGTCTGTGGTACCAGTGGGTTCAGTGCTCTGTGACAGCTTCTTACTCCTTTGCTGAGCCTCTCATTCCCTTTGGCTCATCCTTCCATCAGCACTTCTAACTGCCCCAAAGACACCTGGTCATACCTCATCTCAGACTCTGGCACTGGTGCCATCCTCTCCCCACCACCCTTCACTGTGCTACGTGACAGGGAGCTGTGCCTGCCCCAGGCTCTTGGCCAGGTGGGAAGCCCAGCCTTTTCTGCCTGGGTGATGCTGTTGGTGGTCCTGTGCCAGTAATTGCATTCCCCAGTCTTCTGAATTACTGCACAGACAGGATTAATGTTAGGAACAGCTCTGTCCTTTCATTTTAAAGGGTTGTTATGTGAGGAAGTGAAATGAGGTTTGTACCTGACTCTGGTAAGGCTCGCTTACCTTTGACAGAATTGCATAATGTATGTTCTGTAACTAATAGCTGAATTAGAAGTTAGTGTGGAGGAAATAAATTTATCTGATGTAACCCTTCTGGTGATGATAAATCTGGATGACGTGCTTCTTGGGAAGTAATAAGGGCTAATAACTTGGAAGTAAATTAGGCAACTCATGTGGCTTTTTTCCCTTTTTTTTTTTTTATTTTTCTAGAACCACAGAGCAGACCCAGAAGAACTATTCACAAAATTGGAACGCATTGGGAAAGGCTCCTTTGGTGAGGTATTCAAAGGAATTGANTTTTCTAGAACCACAGAGCAGACCCAGAAGAACTATTCACAAAATTGGAACGCATTGGGAAAGGCTCCTTTGGTGAGGTATTCAAAGGAATTGATAATCGGACACAGCAAGTGGTTGCCATAAAAATCATAGACCTTGAGGAAGCAGAAGATGAAATAGAAGATATACAGCAAGAGATAACTGTTCTAAGTCAGTGTGATAGTCCTTATGTAACAAAATACTATGGATCATATTTAAAGGTAATGTATAATATTGCACAAAGATTTGATAAAATGCTGCTAGGAAAATCATATAAAATTAAAGAAGATTATCATGCCAGCTTGCATTTTTAGTAGGCTTTTATTTTTCTTTGAACAGAGTTTTTCTCTTCATTTTTCTCTTTTTGCTGCTTGCTCTCTGGGGCTGGGGATTTGCACAAAATGGCTACAGAATGAACAGAGTTGATAAAGGATTCTTTTTGTCATTGGTTTTGGACCTGGGTTTTCTCTCCTCCCTCCACAATCCATAGCACAATTTTGTGGCCTTTCTGAGCAAGAGAAATATACCTTCATAGTTACAGAAACAAAAGCTGTTCCTGGTGTGGAAAGAAACCCTGCACCATGTAAAATGTGTTGGCAGTTATGCAGCTTAGTAGGCCTGAGACAAAGTAACACTGACATCAGCAGAGTTATGTAACTCCTGTGTGAAATGTTATCTAAGGCATATTTTAACAAACAAACAAAAATGAAAACTTACAGAAAACCAAAATGTTGAGTAAAACTTCTCACTTTAAATAATGCTTAAATGTTTTGTGCTGCAGACATATTTTAGGTGACTTTTAAAAAATCCCTGAAACCGTTTAATAAAAGCTAAAGTTTTAATGATAGTTCAAAGTATAGTAAGTGTTTGGGAGGGGTTATTTGCTTGTGTTTGGGTTTTTTGTTGGTTTGCTTCAATTTGGGAGGTTTTTCTGGTTTGTTTTGTTTTTTGCTGCTTGGTCTCTCTCTTAGCATTTCTGCTTTCTTAAAGGGTAGTGAGGTTTTCTGCATTTTAAAGACAGATTTCTGATAAGTGTTCTCTGTGTCACACTTGTGCTGTATCTCAGTGATATGTAAAAGTATTTGCAGAATTTATTTAGTAATATTGTTCTTAGATTTTGCTTTTTTTCTGTTTAAATTACAAAAGTATTCAATCTTTTATATTTTAATGCTAAATGGGCAAGTTATTTTCCTAATATTTCCAGTATATTTAGTATACTCCAAATACTAACTTCTCATTTTGGCTAATGTAAGACAGCTGTAGTGGCTTTGCTGTTTCTTGTGAGTTCTTCATACTTAAGTAAAGACACAAATTGCCTTTGATATCCCATTTTCGCTTCTCTTTATTGGGCTCAATCAATGGCATTTTTGTTTTGTCTGTTATTAAGTAATAAAGGTCTGAGAAGTAGGATTTACTGTCCACAATTACAGCATAGGTTTGTCTCAAGATAAGTTTGAATTCAGCTGGTGAGGTTCCCCTGGAGCAGTGCACAAATGGGACTGCAGATCCAGACACGATCAGGCTTTTTTATAGTCCTTTATTTTGTGTGATGAGCTAAGTCCTAAATTCTGTTCTCCTGAATATCCATCATTTCAGCTTTGTGCTGTAAGAGCCCAGTTCTTTGCCCTGAAGTACAAACAGGTCAAAGTAAGTCTTGGAAAGTGTTTTTACTTGGAAGTGTTTTTGCTTTGAAAAGTGTTTTGTGAAAACTCAGAATTAAACAGTGATTTCAGCAGCTATAAATGGAGGAATTAAACTTTGGTTGGGTGGGGATTTGTTTTGTTTGTTCTTTTTCTGGGAGGTGGGAGTGGAAAAAACTTTATAAGTTATGGACTGAATAGGGAAAGAAAATAGTCTTTTCATTATTTATAGCAATATAGGTGTGGAAAGTAAAGTCTAGTTATTCAATCAGTGCTATACAACTTATTCTACTTAGGTTTATTTTATTTTAAAGAAATTCTTGGCAAATGTAGGATCATGTTAATGCTGCAGTGCTCTGCTCACCACTGTGTGAGTTCTTTCCATTTCTATTCTAAACGGATAAATTCTGAAAGATTAATGCTGATTTCTTGTTTACTTTTCACAGTTGTAAAGTTTTTGGGGAAGGAAAAATTCTGTGCATGGAGTTTGGAGAGGTGTTTGTGAAATTTTGGTTACTTTCCTTACATTCCTTTAAGAAACTCCTCTTTAAAAAAAACATATCCTAAAAAGTTGTTCACAGGAATGATTTTCATCCCAGAGTAGCATGATAGGTAATTCTGCTGCTTGCTCCTCCCCAAGGAAGTGAATAAAAATGTCCACAAATAAATGAGTACCTTTAAATCTGTAATTAAAAATAAATAAAGCAACTTTTAAAGTGGAATCTTCTATCTAAATTGTTCTTAGACTAGATTAATCCCTGATTGCTAGTTCAAGATCTGTCAGGGTGAAACTCCTCAGAGGAAAGAGGGTATTGGCTTTGTTCAGTGTGCAAAGAATCTTTTATTCTGTCTTTTGATTTTAGTAATAACAGGTGTTTTGAGAGTTGTGTCTGTACTTTGTTTACTTAATTGCTCTAGCTGTTAACTTTTTATTAGCTATTTCTTTGAGAGTGGCTGTCAGCTTAATTGTTAAGCTGTGATGTACTTAATTCAAGATTTAATTTTTCTATATACTAAGTATCTCTTTGAAACAATGAAATGGGTACAGTTGTGTACCAAATGGGTACAGTGGTGTACCAAATGACTGTATAATTAAAGGTTAAAGAATACTGGGGTTAAATTCTGAAAAATAAGACATCTTATTTCTTACAAAGCCAAGTCCTAGGCTGCAGGGATCAGAAGCAGTTTGCCATGGATATATCTGGTGTGAAGCTCACATTCACAGTGGTGCCATATGTTTATTGCTGGATACCTCAATTTATATATAAAGATCCCTGAAAAATTCCTAGAAATAATTTTTAAGATAATGGTTAAAAAGTGCATAAGGTAAATAGAAGGTATTTCAAAATTTAAGATACTTTTTTTTTCCTCTCTGCATATTTATTTACAGGGAAACAAAACAGTTGAGCCATTATGCTGTGTTTCAGATCATGTTTTAAGGACTAGAAATATTTTACCAAAGTAGCTCATACATGTAGTTCTCTCTGAAGCTGTAGAAATGTTTGTAGTTTTACACTGTTCAATGAGACTTAGTATTTTCCTGACTAAATACCAAAGCAAACCCTCAGTGCAAAGGCATTCAGGTTGCCTACAGCATTTATTGATATTTCTCTAGTTCTGTAGTCTAGATCTGTCTTAAATCTTTAAATTTTATCGTTTTTACTTTGAGGAAATCACACCTCAGACCACGTGTTGGCTTCAAGTTTATCATGTAAGCCTCAGTTCATCCAGCTGAACTGTAATGGAACATCTTCTGTTGTAACTTACTCTGGTTTTTTAATCAATTTTAACCAGGCTTTAAGTAAGCAGATTGTTCTTGTCATCATTTTGTAGTTTTTGACTTTTCCCTCCGGCAGGAGAGTTGGTAGCTAAAAGTTGTTACAACTAAAGCATGGAAGAAGAGATGTAATTGTAAGGGGGTTCTAATTGCAAACATTTCAGTTGAGAGATTTTACTTTTGTGCAGTTTGTTCTACATATTCTGCATGTTGACAGTTTCTTTGCACTTCAGGGTGCAAAGGCAGCCTTGTGGCTGATGGAGATGGAGTGGCCCGGTCCCAGGGAGCCTGGGGCTTGCCAGCTGCATGCAGGCTCTCCCAGATCCCCTGCTGCTGAAAGGCAGGAGGGAAGAGTGTCTTTATTTCAATTACTTGACTTACTGACTTGTAACTTAGCTCAGCTGATGCCTGTTCATTACCTACAGCTTCTGTATCCAACTTGGAAGTGTGATTGTAACAGTATGGACAGTCCCTTAATAGTTTTCCTAGCAGTGCAATGTTACTTGTCTGTTATCAGGTATTTTAGTCTTTAAAAACCTTATCATTGGTACAAGATGGCAAGGTCTGCTTCCTTGAGGTTCTTGTGATGAAGTTGATGCCAGTTATTGTGACACAGAAAGGTGCAAAAGCCCCATATTGTGGTAATGTAGTGTGGTAATGGGGGTTTCCCATTGAATTAACCTTAAAGCTTAGGTATTAGTAATTTTTTCCTAAATTTTCTTTGGGTGTCTGGCAAGATCAGTAGTTTTTTCTAAACATACTGGTAGGTGATGTGCAGCATATATACAGTCAAAGAATGCACCTTGATAAACTCATTTGTTACAATAATAAAGTGTTTTACCTTTATATCATGGCTTTCACTAATGTGTATAGAATCATACAAGCTTCAGCTATATTGCAACTTTTGAGACTGTGAGGTAATCTAAGTCTTGATGGAGGTATTTGTAGATATTTGTAGATATTTCATACTTGTAGAAGGTCAGGATCCAGATTTGTCTCCTCATCCCCTGTTGCACTTGGATTGCAGTTAACATCTCAATAAATAAACCATTGGGTGTGGAGGGGTCCCCTTGATAAGTTAGGTTAGATAACTGAAATGAGTGTTTTCTTTCAGCTTAATGCTTTGTCAAAATGCATTAGTCCTCTACCAGTTCAGGCAAGAAAAAGATTAAAAGTACTAAAAGTTCCCATAGTTCTGGCATGTTCTGATTACACAAATTTGGGAAGCTTGATGAAATGCTTCAGCTGGGCTTTCCAGCAGTACCATAGAGATAAATCTCTTGATGACTGGAATTCCATGACTGTTTTCCTTATTTGTGCCATTTAGACCAAGGTTTTCCATATCTATCCTTGTAACTATTCCAGCCACCTGAGGTTGCTCTTTTCTTTTGCACTTAAAACAAACCTGAAGTTATTCTCAGCTTTTCAGATTTGAATATGGAGAAATCCTACAGCAGCATCCAGAGACTTCCCTCAGAATTGTGCAGCACTTTGTGCAGCAAAGCTTTGAGACAATCTAAAGATACTGGTAGTTCTGCCCTGTCTATTTATACTTGGCTGACAGAAAATAGCTGGGAAAAAGGTTGTTCGTGCCCAGCTAGAAAATATCCACACCCGGTTACAGTGGACAGTAGCAGTTTCTTTGAGACATTATTTGAGAAACAGTACTTACTCATTTTCACCCTGTTCTGTTTTCAAGTTATAGTCAAATCCTCCAAACATGTCTGGTAACCACAATGTTTGCCTTGAACAGGAGTTCCTTGCAGGTCTTCTGAGCTGACAAAGTTGGGCTTTGTAAAAAAACTGCCCTTCCCTGCTGAGATCATAATATTGGAATAGACTCTCATAAATGGTGTGGTTTTTAAATTCAGTATAAATTTAATAGAGCACACTTTGTTAGGATGATTGGATGTGGTGCTTTCAGAAACTGCACCTTTATTTACTTGCTGAGTTTTCTTTAGATTTCCATCCCTGAGCAGGCCATAGGGTGGGAAAGTATACAATGGAGAATGCAAGAGGCTTTAAAGAGTGCTCCTGCCCTAAGCTTGTGCTCTGTTATGAGGAACTAGCACTGGTAAATATTTGCTGGAAACTTACACAGCGTGTGTGGTTCAGTTGAGTACTTTTAATAACTGGGGTTTATTTTAAATAAAGAAATACATTTATTCACGGAATTTTCTAGAGGACTAGCACATAGATTCATGTTTGAGTTTTGTCTAAAATGTGAGGGTACTCTGGTAAGCAAGTGGTCTGTGGATTTGCTCCCAAGTGTTTGCAGTTTAGTTTCTATGAACCAGCCACCTTTTGCAGTGACAAGCTGAGGACAAAGTCAGCACCTAGAAATCAGTGTTAGAATAATTTGTCAGTTCTAGAGGTTGAGACATCTCCACAGAGGAAGTGCAGAAACTCACATATTCACAAGGTCCATTTTAAATAATTACTTGTATTTAATTAAATATTAAACCACCGCCTAACCACTTTTTTCCCCTCTAGGTTCTGTTCCTTTAAGTGAAATCATTTTAGATACTATTTAGCAGATACTGGTTAGTAGTGATGGTGTTTTTTCATTGCTTTTTTAGATACAGAAGTCAAACTTAGTAATTAATATTTCAGACTTCACAGGAGCTGTGTGATCATTCTACAAGAAGTAATTGTATACAACTACATGATTAACAAGCCTCTGTATTTGCCTTCTCCTAAGAGTGTGCTGGTAGTCTATTGAAATATATTTAAATTTTTTATGGCAGGCTTGAACTTTTAACAACTCATGCCTTCCTTTACAGGGCACAAAATTATGGATAATAATGGAATACTTGGGTGGAGGGTCAGCTTTGGATCTTGTAAGTATATGATTTTTTTTACATTATAAGTATCAGTGAACTCTATTTCACCGTGTTTATATATCACTTTATAAAAATAAGTACCTGGAGGCAGCTGATATTATATCAGTACTATGTGGTAATGCTCCAAAATGTGTGAATTTGAATGGTAGTTCTGTCACATTGAATTCATGTTAATTTTTCTATTCTACTCTTTGTCTCTAAGCATTAGGAAGCATCCATTTATTCTCAGTTAAATGAAGCAATGTGGGTTTTTTGGGTTTTTTTTTTTAGTTTGAGAAGTCCTTTTGTTGCTGTATGTTGGTGGGGTTTTGGATTTGGGGTCCTCTGTCCATCACTTCCCACCTCCTCCAAGTAGAATTCATTACACTTCAGTAAAAATGTTTCCTTTAGGTTTGGATCTCAGGAATGAATGAAGAGTGTGTCCACAGAGAGTTAATTTTAACTGGTTAAAAGGTGGTGGGTTTTCCATGTTCAGGTATTTTCGATTAAGCATGAAAGTGCCTTTTACTTCAGATAGTGTGGCATTCACAGAGGGTGTAGCACAAGCACAGTGCTCTGAGTGTGGATGTGGTTTCCCCAAGGTTTCAGTGCAGCTCTGCCTCAGCTGTAAGGCCACAGACCCGCCCTTTCCTGTAAGATAATATAGCTCAGTCCTTGTGTGATTTTGAAGGGAAAATATCATGTCTTCAGTATTACAGAACAGTAATAATTATGTATTTGCTAACAGGGGCCCTGTCTGTGAGAGCTGAAGTGTGTGCTTGACTTCACAAATCTATTTTAACTTCTCTTTGAAATTACATCAGCTCATCAAAAGTATAGTAATTAGGTGTAGCATGTGGTAGGTTGTAGCTCTAGAACTTGGCCCTTTTGAGAAAGGGGCTGTGAGATACTCTTTAATACTTTTGAGTAATTGATCATGTTCTGTGTAGTGTCAGAACCAGGGAAATAGACTTTACTAGTGCCAATTTAAATCACTGAACCTGTAGAAGAAAAAAATTTTAGAAGAATAAAATTTAAGTTTTGCCTCATTTGCCTCACCGTAATTTCATGGTGTTCATTGTTTTGGTGCTGTGTTATTGGTATTTTTTGATCACTCACCTTAATTTCTTTTGTTTTATTTGCACAGCTTTCTAATGTGCAAAGTTTACACTTAACCCATACTAGCAGCTTTATAGTAGCATGTTATGTTCTTGATACGAAAGCAAGCATGGAATCAAAAATGCTGGGACAAGGAAAAGCTGCATCATTAAATTTAAAACCCACACTCAACAGGTTAATCTATTTTGAAATAAACTGCTTTTCTTAATTTACTTAATCTAAATTGCAAAATTCAGTCTGCTGTGTTTGCTGCCTGTAGGGAAATACAACTTTATGGAAAGTTAGTTGTTGCTTCTCTTGTGCTTTGCATGCTGAGGGGAGCACAGACTGTGTGTGTTTGAGGAGTAACAGCATCTTCAGTGTATTGGCAGTACAGGAGATGAGAAGGTGATCATTCCAGTGGCACCTCTTTCAATTAGAGTATTGATATATTGCATTGATATTTCATTCATAGTTCTTTACTTTAAAAAAATGTTTCAAGTTTAAGATTTGATTTAATCAAAGCAAGGCAAAAATTAGATACAAGACTACAATTATTTTAACGTGTCTTTTTTCCAAAGCTGCGTGCTGGCCCATTTGATGAGTTCCAGATTGCTACTATGCTAAAGGAAATCTTGAAAGGTCTTGACTACCTACACTCAGAGAAGAAAATTCACAGGGATATAAAAGGTGTGCCACGTTTCAAGTGTTACTTTGTTAAAGCCTTTAAAAACTGTAAAACAGTATTCTAATTTAGTTATTATGTTATTTCCCCTTGGCAGCTGCCAATGTCTTGTTATCAGAACAAGGCGATGTTAAGCTTGCTGATTTTGGAGTTGCTGGGCAGCTAACAGACACACAAATTAAGAGAAATACCTTTGTTGGAACCCCGTTTTGGATGGCCCCTGAAGTTATTCAGCAGTCAGCATATGATTCAAAAGTAAGTATGAGAGTAGAACATATTTTTTTTGTATCTGATTATCCAACAGCATTTATTTTGATTTTTTGTTTTTAGCTCTATCAGTATTATAGGGAAAAAAAGTAGATCTGAAATTACAGAGTTTCAAATAATAAAAATAAAAGTAGGATTAAATTGGTTTTACACAGTAGTTAGATGTCATTGTACTCAGGTGTGAAGTCACCAAGTAAAATGGGGATGTCCTGTCTCTTTCAGAACAACTCCCTGCACGTGGGGTGCTTGATTCATTTGGTTTCAATTCTATGTTTTGCATTCAGTTCAAACAGTAATAAAGTACTCACAAAGTAAAATGCCACCAGGACATGGCAGTTTATTTAAAGCCAAGATGATGGCCAAAAAGTTAATTTCTTCTCAGATTTTTATACACAGCTCTGGGTATAATTTCTCAAAAGGTATTTCTGAGGATCCACATAATGCTGGAAATTTTAGCACAGGTCTTGAGAAGGTAAAAAGCAGCTTGGTGGCTGTGGCTTAGTAGCATTATGGTACCTTGTGCCTTTCTTTGTTCTGAGAGCTCTTGATGGATGCTAATTACAAAGGAGAGTTTCCCTATGTGAACTAGCAGTAGAAAAGCAGAGTTGTTCCATGTTTTTCTGAGAGTTGAGAACTGGTGCTAGGAATGAAAATACAGGGGGAACAGTCACCTCTTCTGTGTGTAAAACCACAAGATATCCTAGAGCCTGTGGTTGGTGAAGTGGCAGCATGTTTCAGTCTGGCATTAGACTTCCCACACTCTGTAGACAAAACCTTAAAATAGGAGCAACAGAATAAAAATCTTGGTATGTGCAAAGTAATACTTTATTACTGCTTTTTCTCAAATAGTAAATGTGAAACTGTATTTATGTGCAGATAAAGAAAAAACTGTTTGATATCTGAAGTGTCCTGAAAACATTCACACTCCAGGAGACTTTCCCAGGATCAGTCAGACTTGAAGGAATTTGTGTACTTGTCACAAGGGTTCTTGCTGATAAAAAACTTGGAATTCTCCTGTTTAGGGTTTCAGTGGTCCCACTGTAATGTGTTTCCTAGGGCATTTTGGAAAAGCCCTCTACCCTGCTTTAAAAATGTGTGTTGGCCAGTCAGATTGGGAATAATTCCTCTTCTGCTTGTCCTGTGTATAAATCAGCTTTACCACCCCTTCAGTTACAATTCCCCAGCAACCTAATCTTTTGCCTTCCATATCTCCTCAGTATGTTGCAAGAGCATTGTCTTCCCCCTTTTTTTCCATGCCATTGGTCTGGTGGGAGAGCACAGAGGATACAAACCTTTGGTAGGAGAGATGAAGGATTTGGATAGGATACACTTCAATTTCTAGACTAATACTGATTACTGTTTTGGTATCTGGACTGAATTTTAATCTTTCTTCTCTCTGTACTCCAAAAGGATGGAAAATAAACTAGAAGTTCATCCATTTTAGTAATGCCAGAGGTTTGTAAGCCCCATCTCTTCCTTTAAAGTAGTTTTGCTCCAATACACAGTTGTTGGTTATGGCATTTTAGTAATAAATAGTGAGTTAGTTTAATTCTTTGCTATAAAGTACAGCTATTTTAGGTCTTGTGAACAAAAAAGGAATATTGGAGAGATGCAGATTGTAATCCTTGTTTACTCTATGGGCAATTTTGGTTTATGATTCTGTGCCAAGCATAGTCGACTATTGCCAAACACTGTTTAATGAGAAACACCTTTAGTGATCTAAGCAGCTATTGTAGCTCATCTAGAAAGAGGCAAGTAATAAAATATTTCACTTGGGAAAGAAATCTAAATCAGAAAAGAATTTTAGAATACAAGTATTTTATATATGATATCAAAATATCATACTGTGTTTTGATACAAAGGCAGAACTTTTTTATAATGATGTATTAGCTAAAATAAATGGTACTTCATTATTCTTTCTGTGACTTACACTGTGAACTTGGTGTTTCAAGTGCTGTTTCAAGTCTAACTAGTTGTCAATAATTCTCCAGCTAAATTCATCAAGCAATCTGTTAGGAAAGAAATTAAGTGATCCCCTGCTGGATTTGATTCAGCTTTCTGCCTTGTTCCTTTAGAGTGAGCTGTCAAACAAGGTTGGATACCCAAACAAACTCTGAATTAGACATAAGAAATTCGTGGTAATTTGTCATTAACATATGGAAAAAATCAAAGCAAGATCAATATTTCTGAATCTTTTCCAAAAGCGTGTAAATTTAGGTGTTTGTTTAACTTGCTGGCAATGTTAGAACACCAGCTGCAACAAAAATGATAATCTAGATGTTTGTCATTAAAGACTGATTAAGTCAGCCAGGTCTTTGTGAGTCAGGCCTTCCTAAAGCCTTAGAAAGGAATGTTTGCATTATCCACTTAGACCAATGTATAGATGCATTATACATGAAGATTTATTAGATACTTAGTCATGACAGCCCATAATTTTGTACTAACAGTGCCTTTTCCCTCTCTCAGGCTGACATCTGGTCACTGGGCATCACTGCAATTGAACTGGCCAAGGGGGAGCCTCCCAACTCGGATATGCATCCAATGAGAGTTCTGTTCCTCATTCCGAAAAACAATCCTCCCACTTTATTAGGAGACTTCAGTAAACCTTTTAAAGAATTCATTGATGCATGTCTGAATAAGGACCCAACATTTGTGAGTAGATAAATGTTTGTGTGTGTGTAGATGTTTCGGTTTTGCTTTTTGCTCTCCTATGCTTGTGAAGTATTTTGCTGGTGTTGTGCATCATCAGTGGTTGAAATAATTTTAGAGACTACACTTTACACTGTAAGTTTTAGTGGTGCTTTTTAATATCTCTGTCTCTATCCTCGTTTGTTTTGTTTAAAATACTCAAAAGGAGGAGGGAGAATGCCAAAAGGAATTACAGTGGCAGAGGCAGATTCCTAAAATGCACTCTAAACTAGGATAATGTCAGAAGAGAAGCTTTAACAGAGGAGAGAATCATCTGAAATCTTTTTCTTCAGCACAACTTTTGCTGTCTGAATTCATCTTACAAGGAAATGTTGCACTGGAGAGTTTTCATTAGTCATTTTCCTGGGTGTGACCTTCTAACGTAGAAGGATAAGCTGTATAGTCTGTGGGTGACTTGATCGTATTTTTAGCATGCTCGTAAATGTGGATTACTGGCTTTTCTGACTTCCTGTTTCACTGATTTCCTGATATTATACAAGTTAGCTCTGCAAGTCTGTTGTCTTACTAAATCTCCCCTGTTAGCATTTAAAATCATCCAATGTTAGCATAACATTAAATATTTAAAGTGTTTCTTACAGCGCCCCACTGCAAAAGAACTCCTGAAGCACAAGTTCATTATGAAAAATGCCAAGAAGACTTCCTATCTGACAGAGCTGATTGATAGGTTTAAGAGATGGAAAGCAGAGGGACATAGCAGTGATGAAAGTGATTCCGATGGTTCAGATTCGTAAGTTTATTTTCAGTTTAGTCTTTTTTGGGGGTGTTCTTTTGCTTTAGATAATGTTCTTAAAGTAGGTTTGCTGCAGCTTTTCTGTGTAATAACACCATTTCTGTACACCTGTCTGGGTTCCTTTTTTTTTATTGTCTTCTTCCAAGAAAACCCCCTGTATGACCCTAAAGACTAACACATAAGTCAAGCCATGTGCTTGTTGCCTCTTTAAACTTTCTCTCTTTGGACTCAATTTCAGTTCTGTTTGAGTGCTATTTATTTCCTAGTCTGAGGCTAGTGGTTGTACCATAACCACTGGATCACAATTAGAGATATTGCAGAGCAAGGTTGAGGTGCATGAAGAAGTTTGCACAATGCCTGTGGAACAACATGCTTTCTGTAAGTCTCTTGTTTTTCTGGCTATCAGATAACTTTTAAATGGGATGCCATGGGAGAAGGTAAGCCTTGTAGGTAGATAACATCTTTTGTTTGCTTTGATCACATTTCAATTTATTCAGCCTCTTTGAAAGTTCAGTTAATGTTTCAATACATATTTTTCTTCTTATTTTAAGGAATATGGAACTAATCCTAATAGACTTGTTATGTATTTGGGTTACCTCTACTTGCTTGGTGTCATGTTGTGGCTAGTATTATGTACATGGTGTCCTTTTTGTTTCAGGGAGTCCAGCAACAAAGAAAATAATTCTCACCCTGAGTGGAGCTTCACTACAGTTCGGAAGAAGCCGGATGCAAAGAAGCTCCAGAATGGGACGGTAGGTACAGACAGGAGTTCTTTCTGGCTGCTGCTTCTGAAGCCACTTAGGGAAGATGGTGATAAAACTTAGTAACTTCACTTTTCAGAAGAACTGACTGGTTTTTTTGCAGTTCAGGAGATAATGCATTTTAGTGAGATTTCCTCTGCCATGTCAGCCTCAAATGCAAAATAATACACTGCAGGTGTACTGTACATCAAAATACACTGCAGATGTACTGTACATCAAAATACACTGCAGGTGTACTGTACATCAGTATCCAGTCAGACACATGGGAATTTTAAAGACTCTTACTAGTGAGGAAAAACTGAACTGAGTTTTTCTGACACTGTATGACGTTGTTTGAGATGTATCATCAGGCGTCTATTTCAACATCCCATAGCATTTGTTGATGTACTGTGCCTTTGTGGGTTTTGTAATGTACTTTAAGCACTTTGTTAAATTTAACTTCCAAAATCACATGTGCTGTGTTAAGAGGCAGTGTGTAT
Source organism: Notiomystis cincta (assembly GCA_013398075.1). Classification (NCBI taxonomy): domain Eukaryota; kingdom Metazoa; phylum Chordata; class Aves; order Passeriformes; family Notiomystidae; genus Notiomystis; species Notiomystis cincta. The sequence continues at coordinate 44,348 of VZRX01007513.1, forward strand.
GTTGTATGGGAATATGCTGATGTAATCCATATTTGTTAACTTCTAGGATCAGGATCTTGTTAAAACCCTGAGTTGTTTAACTATGATAATCACCCCTGTGTTTGCTGAGGTAAGTGTTGGCTTAAAAAAATCCTCTTTGAAAGTACTAGCCAAATGTCTAATAACTTTTCTGATTTAAACTTTTTTGGTTTGCTCCTCAGCTCAAGCAGCAGGACACAAATAATGCTAACAGAAAGAAAGCAATTGAAGAGCTTGAGAAGAGCATCAATGTGGCAGAAGCAACGTGTCCAGGGATCACAGATAAGATGGTGAAGAAACTTATGGAGAAATTTCAGAAGTAAGTAGTTTAGTGGTAAGGGAAAGATCTGCTATGTCTAGTGTTCTAAACCTTTAGCTTTGTAGTTATAGGTAACACTTCAATTGAGATTAAAACTAATAGTAACAATTACTGTATGTGGTATTGAATTTCTGCAGCTTTATTGTAGTTGCTATATCTTACTTCTTTAATTTAGCCTGCAGGTTTGTCTTAAGCATATTTCCAGGCAATAGGGGAGACAGAGAATCTTTTTCATACCTCTTTTAGGAATGTTTTCTTGAGAATGTCACTTCTGGTGGGTTTTTTCCTGTAACCACTGAGATGAAGGCATGTACTAACTTAGTGATGCAGAAATATTTATGTGCTGTTTGCCTAGCTGAAACAATATAATTAACAATTTTTTTTTAACTTGCATTTTTTTATCTGTAGATTTTCTGTTAATGACTCATCCTAAGAAACTTCACACAATTGACTGCTGTTTCGTATGGACCCAGTGAAACCCACCAAAACTACTTCAAGCTTGGCAGTGCTTAGCTCATGAGCTCCTTGTGCCTTTTGGATCTTTGCAACATATTGATGGTGATTGAGGATTTGAAAGAACCTACTCAACTATTTTGTGGCAGTGCACATGGTTTTATATTTTCAGGAAATTATTTTGTAAAGAACAACTTTTAATATTGTAGTTTCACCTGTTTAATCTGATAAATGTTGAGGTGCAGTTTTGCTTTTAGAAATAACCATTACTTTAGTTAATAGAATGTGCAAGTACAGTATGTTTTGATGCTATTTTGTTCCTGTACATGGAGTTGTACAGGTCTTTTATATTCATGAGTTAAACTTTTGTAAATCACTAACAAGCTTCAGAGAAAAATAGCTTTTTCACAAGCATATTCAAGACATGTAATGTAGTGGCAAGGGTATTGCTGTAGCACCTGCTTCAACCAGCATATAGTTATTGTGCCCTGAGAAACAAACCTGCAACAGTATCTATTTTAATTCTAAATTGGTACAGTATTTTAGGCAGCTCTATGATTAAATATATTTGAGAGCAATATGGCAATAGTTTGCAGGTGATATGTAGCAACAGGTCTATCCTGATGTACAGTCTGTGTATTACCTTTTAGAACAGGTTTTGAAGTAGTAACTCAACCTTACATCATCATGGTAGGAAAATTTAGAGCAATACAGTTGAGGGGGTGGGGCTTTCGGCAATAATGGACAAAACCTGAAGTCCAATTTAACTTAATTTAATTTTTTTCCTCTGAGTATACATGCCTGGGTGGAAGGGAGCCAGAGAAGCCGAGCGTCGCATGTTACGTACCTCACACGCAGGTATCGGTGTAACACCAGCGTTCTGTGTGGTGGTGTTGTTTCTCCTGTAAGATATTTATACACATTTTTGTTCTGAAATACATTCAATACAGTACATCAACATCATTTGTTTATAATTTTCTGAAAGTGTATTTTAAATATGTATTTACCAGTTAATATGCAAATAACTGAGTTATAGATATTCTTTCACAAAAAGGTAGTACTGTGCAGTACGGAGTGATTTTTTTTTTCATAAAAAGTAGGTAAGACTATAAAGTTGCTTTCAGTTATATATTTATGGTACTGCTAGATGGGTAATCTCTTCTGTTGTTTTGTTTTGATTTGGTTTTTTTCCCTTTTTCAACCCAGTATGTATATTATGCTGAAGTTTTGAACTGGGATTGTTTTTCAGTACTTAGCTGTGGAACTGTTGGTGTAAATTTATTTTTGATAAAGGCTGGGTGTGTTTATTTTATGGTTCAGACCTGCACATTTTGTTTTTGCACAAAAAGTAATTTTAAAGAATCTGAAATATATCTGCCAAATATTGAAAAAGTAATGGTGTGCAAGTAAATACTGCATTTTTCGTCAAATGTTGCCATTACATCGTTTTTATATAAAGGACACTTGTGAGAGATGGTGGTTAGATATGCCAAGGACAATTATTTTCAATGGTGCCTACACTGTAAAAAAATTACTTTTAACTCCTTGTTTTAATTTTAAAAAAAAATGTTTCTGTTTAAAACTTTCATCTGCTATATAACTGAAATTCAATTAGAATTTATATCTGAGAAAAAAGTCTGGAAATAGTTTTTGAAAACAATAATGTTATGGATTAAATAAATATTTTTATAAATGTAAAAGCAGCAAAAGTTGTAAATACAGTTGATCTGAAGCTTTACAAAATAACTGCATCACAGAAACAAATTGTAGTGCTCCTCTAGCTTCTGTAGTTGTTAGTCTTGTAAATCTGTTTATAGATGAAGCTTATTTCAATGTTTTGGGGGGTTTAAAATGGTTTAAAAATAAATATTTAAGTTCTGTAAACTTTCACGAGCTTGTTCTGTCGTGCATCATTTTATTCTGGGTTTCAGCAGCTGCGAGAGGTGCGGACGTGTCTGTGGCAGCCTCGTGTTCTGAGAAAGGTGTTCCCTGCGTGGGTGCTCTGCAGAGCTCTGGGTGCCCCACACTGTCCTAGTCCAGGGGACACCTGGCAGCTGCTGCGCCCCAGGCAGTGGATGGAGCAGTCCCGGGGTCGTTTGGCTCCTTTCCTGGGGAGGAGGCTGCCGGAGGTGAGAGCTCGGACAGTGCTGCAGCGGTGTTGCGGCTCTGGCTGCCTTTGGCTCGGCACAGCACGGCAGCAAAGGGACACAAGGGCCTGTGCCACAGCTCCCTTGACTTTCGCCTCGGCAGCCTCAACACAAATCTCAGTTTAAGGAGATCTATATAAAGGTTTTGGAATTAAAAACTGTTTTTACTTCCATGTCACTTCCCTTAAGGTGTTCTTTGGGAGTCTGAGAGAAGAGCTGGCAGGAATTCCTCCTGATTTTTGTAACTGGTGGCTCTACCCTGTTGACTCAGGATCTTTAATCTATGCAACTCTATGAACAATTCTGGATAGGTGAGGGTTAGCAGATGACACAGGAAATTGGAACCTGACATGTTTGAGATACAACTGTCCTAAGTTGCTGAACTACGGTGCCTCTTCCTGTGGAATGGGTGGGATGTATACCTACCTTGTGGGACAGCGTGGGAAAGACTCACCCACATGTGTACAAAACAGATTCATTCTCATGTCACAGTCCATTCAAGAAGGTTTTTTATGTTGTGCTGCATATGCCTGAGGCCTCTGTGCATCATAAGACTATAATTAGCTCCTAAGAAGGGACATCTGTATTGCTGGTTCCAGTGATGAGCTGTCTTTTTCCCACGTGTTAGTTATTGATGAACTGTGTAACTTAATCAGCAGTATTCTGTTGCTGGCAGATAGCTAATGGAAAGATAGATCAAAATATTCATGCAGGAACCATCTTCTTGCTCTTTTGGTTTGCCAGGCTTCCTGCTGTAGGTTGAGAAAAATCATTGCTGAAGTATCAAAGTAGTCTGAATTGCAGAATAGAGAACTGTATTTGTTCTTGGGTAGATGAGTCATTTATCAATGTAACCATCCTTTAAGCCCTTGGTCTCTGACCCCTCTATTCATTTCTGTGCAGCCAGTGTAGTGTCATCACAGTGCTCTTGGAATGGGGTCGACGGTTTTAGAGAAATTTTTTCCTCTTTAGGAATGGTAATTATTCGATACTTAAGGAAGACAATGGCTGAGCCCGGTGGCCATGTGGGTGCGGCACCTCCCTGTCTGGGGGTTCCTCAGGAGGGGACAGAGACACTGCAGGGGGTGGAGCTGGTGGGGGCTGGGACACGGCCTGGTCCCGCTCACCTGCTCGGCCTTCCGGAACCCCGCCCTTGCCCTGGGGCTGCTGTTTTCTGCTCTCGGTTTTCGGAGGAGGACCCATGGAGGTGTGACCGGAGGAGAGGAGCTCG
>VZRX01007515.1:17453-31220 GCA_013398075.1 Notiomystis cincta
TTAAAAAATGTCAGGCTAGGCCAGTTTGTATCTATTGCATACTGACAAATAAGGTGGAAAATTTCACCTACCTTGTGGGTAGGTACATTTTTTTGTAAGAAATAAATGGCTTTTCTAGATATTCTTTTGCTTTTAAAAATTTGCATGCAGCATGTGCCTACTGTGCAGTCAATAACGTGTATAATCTGATAAGTAGCAAGAGAACCCAGCACAACATTCTAGGTGAACATGGGCTTGGCTAATATACTTCAGATTACTATTGTTAAGTGTGAAAAATTAAAATCAACATCAGTGTCCTTGGTTAACTCCCAGACTTTTTAAGCTACAACTTTAATGATTTGTCTTATCTGACTTCAGAAGGATTGCTTAAAATGAGGAATGTGAGAAAAAGTTTAGAATACTAGCACTTCAATAACAGTGTAATATATGGAACTTATCTTTTATTACATCACATTCATTCCCCCTGTTAATTTATTTGTATTAGGTTTACTGATTCTACTTCATATCCTGAGCAACAACAGTTATTTCCATCCTACCTGTAAATTCTGTCTAGATTTTCCCCAGATCTCTTTTTCAAAATACCAAGTGAATTGGGAGAATATGTTTCCTCTCTTGCTTGTTTTTTTGCATGGCATCTGAAGAGAGATAAGAAGTTTTTTTACTTTTGGGAAGCGCGAAGCCTCATTAGGTGATGGAAGGGAATTTCTACCTCTAGTGTGCCACAATAAAAATATACTCAGCACAGAATGGCAAAAAAAAATCCACAGCACGCACAAGTCACCCAAGCTGTTAATGTCAGCCCTGAACTTTTGAAATCTTGGCCTCTGTGGAGTGCAGCCAGATTTCCCATGTTAAATAGAAGGCAAATATGTTGAAACAAATGCAGAATTTCCCCACCTCCATGAGAGAACAAAGATACCGGACTACAGCTCTGCTGGTGGCCAATTGCTTATATATTTTCATGGATCTTTCAAAGTGGCTGGAATCTTTGTTGTGTTATGATTTCCTTTGAACTCTAGGAACACTGCAGTCTTGTTTGCATTGCTGATTTCCATCAACTACTTCTGTTGCATTTCCACTGCATACAGTGGAGGAGAGACTTTCTTTATGTGACAGAAACTCCCACTCTTTTGTTAATGGGCATAGACCTGTATTTAAATTACTTCTTTATTTACTGCTACAACAATAAGATGGTTTCCTTTTACTGAACTACTGCTTTATATTTGCTGATATAAGGAAAAAGTAAAAGCTGAAAGGTAACCCTAACTGAAAATATTTCTGAGGTCTAGCTGAAATGATTACGGTTTTCTCTATGTAACTTGGAAGACAAAAACAAACCAGAAAGGAGAAAGCAAAGGCAAACTGCAGCCCTGTATTAGACTGGCTTTTAGCTGTCATCTGGGAGGAAAAACGCAATGGGAAAGAATAGTGAGAAAGAGAAATAAAGAAATAAAAACAATCAAAGACATGAAGAATTGTCCAGCTTCCTGTCAAAGCCCACAGACTCCAGTCTGGGAAATATGTAGGACTATGAAATGGAGATCACACACCACCCCATGCCCCCACATCCTCATTGAATTATTTTGTCATATCACAAGATACAAAGCAGCTGTTTAGTAAGAAGGTGGTCTCTTGCTGTGACTTGAACAAAGCAGAAAGAGCGCATGAAAAGGCAAACATCAGGGTTTGGTGCAGATGAACCTCACATGGGTCTTGCAAAACTATTCTGCATGTAATCTCATGAAACTAGAAAGATCTTTTCTCAAAAACTTCAATACTTTTGGGTGGTGATTATATTTTCAAAAACATAAAATAATTTGAAAAATCTCACTAAGCCAGTAGGAATTAATGATGCTTTTCAAAGCCAGTGGTTCACTCAGTACTCACATTTTGGTTTGCAGTTTTAAAAATTATCTTTCTGGCATGTTCCATTTAGCACATGTAGTGAGATTGTTTATATGCCATAGAGAACACTGTGTATTTTCTCCACGTAGATGGATGTGTTCCATAATGACTATCTCCCTCTCCTGAAAGCTTACACCATCAACAAGATAATCTCAGATCAGAGGAGTGAGATAGAAAACTCTTTGTCTGCAGACCTTAATTACTTTATCACTTTTATGAAAAAACCTGTAGCATTCCTATATTTTCGAGCAAAGACTGACATTTTGAATATGGTTTTCCCAGGGAAAACAATAATTTAAAAAAAAAAAAAAAAGGCAAGCTAAATGTTAGTCAAGTTTGCAAGGCTTTGCAAGGAACAAACCACAAATTGCAAGTGTTCAGCAGAGGTTTGTCAGAGGTTGGCAGCTAAATTTGCCAGGGATTCCCGCTGCAACAAAACCATATGAGAGAGAGAAGGGCACGGGGGCTTAGCAAGACAGCCTTGCAGCTCTTCCTACTGGTACCCAAGGTAGGTTAATTGTGAACAGGAAAAAAACTCAGTCTTCACAGTCCTCCTTGCTAACCAGTAGGAGTATGAAGCAGGGAAACAAAAATCGGAGCAGAGAGAGAAAGACAAACAAACGGGAATGATATGAAAGGAGGCTGAGAAAGTAAGAGAGGAACAGGGAGGAGGTGTTTCAGAGGGGCAAGGGCACTGCAGCAAGCTGTGAGGAGCCAGGACAGAATTCATGCTATGACAAAATGTTTCTTTGTACCCTCAAAGGTTCGGGTAATGTCCCAAAATCCAAGGATTTCTTTATTTCTTTACTGCTCTTGAGTAGGTATGGAAAATGTGTATCAGACCTCCTGGGATCTGGGTTGCACTTGCTGCCAGTGTTGGTGGTAGGACAAGCAGAGAGTTGTGACTTGCATATGTTTTAATGCCTGCTGACATATTTTGTGGTAGAATTCTAATATTTCTCTCTAATCTAAGGCTGTCTTTAGAAACACAAAACAGGAATATGGCTGTGCAATTAAAGGGTGTACCAGAGCATGCATGCAAAAATAGGAAAGTAAGATTGCATGTAAATAATCCTAACAGTAAGAATCTTTACTTTTAATGAACACTTTGCAGCTCTAATATTTTTAGTGTGCTTTTGTCTGCTCTGGTATATGTGTATTTTTAATCAGAAAAATTAGTACAACTGCTTTAACTGGCACATGAACACTTTCCTTTTCTCATCTTTACCCACATAATCAGGTGACTAGAATGTCTACTTTTCTGAGTGTACCTTGCAGAAATATACACAATGAATTAACAGATTTTGTTTTCTCAGTTAAATCATTCATAAAATTAAAAGCAGGGTACTGAATTTTCTTTTGATGTGTTTCAGTTGTTTCACATGGCTGTAAGTTTGAACACTTTCTCTTTTACTTTTTTTTTCCTTCTTCTTTTTTGTTATTTTTACCAGTCTGCCTGCTGCTAATTCTCAGCTTGTGGCAGAGGAACTGAGACATGAACATATGCTCTGAAAGAGAGGCTCTTTCACATTTGTATTTCAGAGAGTTTTGTTGCTCCTTGAGCCCAATAACCTCACAAATTAATTCCTTTTGCTTGCAGTGACATCTGTTGGTGAGGGCAGAGCTGATTAACTGTGGGGCTGGCTTCATTGAGGCATTTAAATGCAGCAGATGTTTCTTCTCTCTTCCCACCATCTTATTTCCAAGAAAGTGGAAACGTTTTTGGAGAATTGATATAAACCTTGTTCTCACAGATAAATTAAATCCCTAAATCTGGATATCTACCATTGCTGCTAACTATTGGGCCTAAATGACCACTGGGCCAGGGTTATTAATCACCAAGTCTATAAACAAAAGGAGAAGCAAAAAAAAAACCATTTATATAATCAAAGGATATCTCTGGCATGAAAATACTATTCCTCAGTTACTATGTGTGCACACAGTAATTGCTCCCCATATCCTTGTAGAACTCTATATTGAGACAAAGGAAAAGAACATGAAAAGAGAGACTTCAAAATTTAAACCATAGGCTTTATTAAACCAAAGACAACCATTGCATTCGTAAGTCTCAACAATTTTACTTTATTTTTTTCTTCTCTTAACTTTTTCTCTGATGTTCTGTTACTGCACTAGGAAAAAAATAATATTTTGGCTTCGAAGTATTTTTATGTTTATTGTCCATTGCTGGTTTTAACATAAAAAAAAAATCATTTCCCTACAAACAAATGCACACAAAGCTTTAGAAACTATCAAAATCTCAGGTAATGCTTTTGTATATGTAATTAACTACATGACAGGCAACAGTTAGTTAAAATTGAACTATAAACTTTTGTTAGTCTTGGGCCACATCATCTTTTTCCATGTCTGAAAATATATGTTTGCTCCTTTTTCTGTACCCCTTTTGACAGTTACTATTATGGAAATATTTTGGCAATGAATATATGACTAACTTTTCAAGGAGCAAGTTTGGGGCATCTTTTGAAAGGAAAATATTATCTAGGACAATTTCTTAGTTTCAGTTGTGTTCAGTAAGAACACCACAGCTTGAGTACATTGAAATGCATTTCAATTCATGTACTTTCCTTTATTCAAGAATAGAGAGTTTATTCTATTGTGTGTTATTCAACCCCACCAGCGAGATTTCAATATATATGTGGTCTTTCTCTTAATGTGATTTTATTATTTCCCTTATAATTTTAATGAGAAGCAATTTCTTGTTCCTGTGCTTACAAATGATGTAGGACACGTTGTACAGCAGTGGCAGTCTCACACCCTGCAGCAGGATGAACTCTCTGAGACTGTTTAACAGCCCCAGTCTGTTAGCAGCTTTCAGCTCATGTGGTAAAGGTGCAGCTTCTAAACATTACTCAGGTATTTCCAATGGCCCACAGCATACAATGTTAAAAAAACTGGGGTATGACTGTGGGCTAGGGAATCAACATCAGCTTAAGAATTCCCACTGTCTCAGGCCTGAGGCACTGAGCCTGATCCTTTTGTTGTACCAGAGCTCCAGCACAGAGGTGAGATGGGAAGAATGTGCATGCACCTTTCACCATATGGTAAACTGTGCTGACCACAAAATAGAGTTAGACCACTCAAAAGCAGTTGAGATTCTTGTCAGACTTCTCCATTGTTAAAGTCTGCTACAAACGACTGTCATATGTTTGACTGAAAAGTCAAGAGCAGGGGGGATGTAAGAGTCTATTAATTATTGCAAAAGGTTCTGTGGAAAACAGGGAACTGACAATACAATCTTACCCTTTAATTTGCTAAAGAGAAGTTCACAGAGAAAACACCCTAACTGAAACAAAATGCAAATCAATAATACTAACCCTCGAATGTGAAAAGTGCTCATCTGTTTTTGCAAAAGATTTTTCCTTAAACAAATAGCACTGATGAATGCTACAAAATTGTCTAATTTAAACCTCAGTCCACTTGCAGTTATTTGAGCTACGATGTAATTCAATTGATTTAACTGTAAGTGCTCTGGCTGCAGTGGTAGTGGGTGACTTCAGGTTACTAATGAAATCAGAGCCCAACTTCCCTCACAGCATGGATCTTCTTAAGACATTGCACAACTATTGAAGACAAAATCTGGCAAAATATGAAAACGTGGTGCCAAGAGAAAGCAGCGTCCTCTATTCATATATGTCCATTGGGATCATCTTTATAAAATAAGCTGAGTCTTTGACAATTGTCTACCCCTCCTAAACTTAACTGTTGAAATGCCTAACAGATGGTGAAATGTACCAATAAGAGCTGATCCAGACATCATGATAAATCCTAAGATGCCTAAGTGCCTGCTGAAATGGGGTATTCACATTCACCTTTTATAAGCAGTTGTAGTTATGAGGGGGGAAAAACATCTACAAACGTCACATAAGCATGTCAATAAAAGGAAATAAAAATGACAGAAGGCTTGGTAACAGGTTTACCATCAGCACATATCTTAATTCATAATACTATTCAGCACAAATTTCTCAAATTAAACAAAGCTGTTGATTTTTCTGGTATTATCTTCTCCTCATGAAGACAGTTGTCAGCATATTTTTATGGAATTACTTTCAAGCCATTTAGCCATTGGGGGACAGGGGGTTTTATTTATCATTTTAAATGTCAACAAAGTTTGATTCCTGGATTTGATAACTTAATTTACATTCCAACAAGAAAAACTGTATCTATTTCTAAACGGCTTGAAAATGTCAACAAAAAGCTTGATAATATATATAAGGCCAAAGTTTTAAAACTGTTTTGAAGTCATGGATATGGGCACTATGTGGAGTTTTTTCAGGGTGTTTAAGTAGATTAGTAAGTAGATTAGATCAGTAGATTCCTCTATGAGGAGTCCCAGGGTTCCTGTCTCTCCCTGTGCTCTTATTGTGGGGTCTGTTGTCATGGTTTTCTAGCTACTTCCTGCAAAAAACTTAGGGGACAGTTTGCATGAAATTTTGTCATGAGTGTTCCAAGGCTCTGAACATTCTCCCTGAAAAAATAGAGTGATTTGGTTGGGGTTTTCTTGAGTGGATGTTTGAAAAAATTCATGTTAAAACAGGAAAAAAGACACATAAATTTCTTTATAGCTTAATTTTTGGTTTAAAACATCAGAGAATTATGCTGTTACACATTATTACATTTTAATTTATTTGATTTTTTACTGTGCCTGGCACGCATATCCCTTCAATATGAGGAAAAATACAAGACTACAAGGAATGGGAATGGAAAAGCGAAGCAGAGAAATATCACCCACTGCAGCTTTGTAAACGTTGGGAAGTCTGAGTTGTATTTGCAAGACTCCAGTACCTTTCTCAGTTACCCAGTACACTTTCTGCAGCTGAGAGAAGCTGGGATGCAGAGCCCTTTGCTAAGCCCCGAGGCTCCAGGCCAGCTGCCAGCCTTGCAGCACGAGCCACAGCCTCCCAAACTCCCTGCCCAAGCTGTAGCTCCTTCCTGCAGCTGGGGGGGCAAAAAGAGCCCCCTTGGCACATCCCTGGGCCCCAGATCCTCAGGGAGCTGCTGTCCCCTGCCAGGTGCAGAGTTTCCACCAGAGGACAGGAGGCTGGCAACACCTTGGCAAGCCCAGGCAGTGCTGGTCTGTTTGGCTTCTGCTTCCACAGCCAAAATGTGCAGAATTCCTCCTTCCTGCTGAGTCAGCCGTTGCAAGGCTGTTTGCTCATGAGCTGGCTGAGAGAGCTGGGTGTCTGAGGTTCTTTCCAAACACAACTGGTTAAGGTAACAGTGGAAATTGTCGACATTTTTTTTTCCCCAAAGAGCTACCATCGCCAGCATCTCAGATTTGAAATTTTTCAAATTTTGAAAAAGACTCTCTTTTTTAGATCCCTTTTTCACATTGTTTTTGTTTCAAGAAATTAAAGAATTTTCAAGAAAGTGAAAAAACCAATGTTTTCTAATTCCTTTCCTTTTGTCAGCAGAAAATATAAGCATTCCCATTTTTTGAAGCCTAAAAATGTCTTTGATATTTTCAAGATATTTTGTTTGAAAGCAGCCTTTCAAATCCACAGTGCATTTTGGTCATGCTTCTTACATACAAAATACAAGTTCACAACATCAAATTTCATTTAAATAATATAATCTCTAAAAGTATAATAATTACTTTTTGTATTCTACAGCCAAAAGAGAAAGAGTTGTTTCCATCAAGTAATAGAGAGATTAAGCAAGAGATGAGCATATCAATGTGCCTTTTCCCCACAGGTCATTTTGCCACCAAAATGACAAGGAGGTGTGAATAGGCACAATTATACCTTTTTTTTTTCCCCTGATAAGATGATGCAGAGCTATTTCTGTTGAATAAATGTCACCACTTGCTCAAAGAGAGTGAGAGGAAGGGAGCACTCCATAGGACTCATGGACTATGTTGTACACTTTTGATGAAAATGTTTAACAAACAGTATTGTTTAAGCTTTCCAAGCTGTCAAAATTAGTTTTCAAATATCACATTATAGTTTCTCTTTTAAATTATATAAATAAGTATTCAGTACCCATATTAGGCTTTTTTCAAAGATACATTCTTAAATATAGTTGATATAATTTTACTTTTATCATTATTTAAGCAGAAAAAGTCAATCATATATTAGTCTCAGCTATAAAATATGCAGTATAATTATGAATGAAATTACAGCATAGTTGAGAAAATACAAGAAATAAAAAATCAACTGTGCCTACACTTCAAGAATATTGTCAGGCCCATCAATTTACACCAAGGAGCTAAGGACTTCTATAGTCACCAGAACAAACTGGTGTTAGAAGAGTTTAAATCCAGAATGAAGTTTTTCCCTTGAGCCATGAATATTTTTCTCTTAAAAGTGTGCATAATAATTACAATATCCTTAATTTCATGAATATTTATTAAAAAAATGTATATTACACTTAAATCTTGCTGCTAAATTCCACTATGGCCCATAGGGTATGAGCAAGTGTTTAGCTTTATTAGTTAATATTTCTCACTCTAGTAATCTGACACTCTCAACTGACAATTTGTTAGTAAGGAGAGGAGGAAATAAAAAGAAAAGCTGCTTCTAAAGTTCCCAAGACTAGTAACTTTTTGGTATTTTCAATCTACCTGGCTTAAATGTCTTGAAAGGGAAAGGCCTGCAAAACTTAACAACACCACACTAAGAAAGCATTAACTTTGTCTTGCACACTCTTTTTAATAGGAAGTGCTGTTTTGCAGCTGACTAAGCTATAATTAAAGTGATCTATTTGCATTACATATGAACTAGCAGCAAGTTTTCAATACATTTGGCATCCCAAATATTACAGTTTACACAGGCGAACTCAGCAACTCAAGAAGTACAATGGGAGAAGGAGAAAGGCTGCCACATAATGGGTTTGCTCATATAGTTGAGGCAATTCTAGTTCTCAGAAAAGAATTCAAGGCCAGGAGGGCATGAAGCCAACATAACTCCTTTCCCATTAGAGGTGCAAATACTCTCACCTCCAGGATGTCTCATTTCCTAGACAGGAAATCTTGAAGCAAAAAACCCTTATGCTAGCTCTATTGAAATCTCACTAAAAAAAAAAAAATTCAAAAAGGGTATTTGTCTCTGGAATCTTGCAAGAACAACATTTCTCAGAAAAAGCTGGTACAATCCTCTGAATACACCCACTGTTTATACAGGTGGGCTCCTGCTGCCTTTGGCAGAGAGAGGAGGGACACTCTCTCTCACACCAATTCTGATGATTTCTGGTTCTTTTCAGTAGTTCAGGTTTAGTGGAGGAGGAAATTTGAGAACCAGGTCAGGAAACTTTTGTTTGTCAATCACTGTGAGAAATAAGGTAGACCATTTCTCAGCAATTCAGGTACTCAGCAACCTTGCTAAGGGAAAACTGCAAAACTGTGAACTATCTGAGTAATATAGGAACAGTTTTACTTTGTGTTCAATTGGCATAAATGTTTGACACATCGCAATAATTCAAATTTCACAGAAATTCATGTTACCTTAGGAATAAAGCATGTTGTTCTACAAAGCTTTCCTCTCTCTCTCTCTCTCTCTCTCTTTGTCACTCTCCTTCCTAACAATTGCCACTCAAAAATTTAACTGAAGAAAGTTAGCTCTAAGCATAAAGTGCCAACAGAGAAATGAGAAAGCAGCAGCAAATCTCTGTAACAAGGAATAATCTTTTGACTTAATCCTTCTACCACATCTGCACAAAGCAGAGTATGCTTACAGTGTTTTTCATAAATTCATGACCCGGTCCCATTTTATCAGAATTCAGTTTGCTCATTTCCAGGAAACATTATTCTTAATAAAGCACTAAGATTTTGCAATATATGTTATTTCCAGCAACCCAAATTTGGATCAGGCAAACCTGTCTTCTTTCAGCTTCCATATGCTTAGGGTTGATTCCACTTGCTTTTTCTTTCTTTGCTTTTCTGAAAAGTATTTCTGGTAAGACAAGAGGTTCTTGAACCTGACAAGACACTTAGTCTGAGCAATTTGCTCAGAAAAGGCAGAACAGAGCAAAGATCCAGCAGCTAATGTCATAGCCAAGGTCGATGATACTGAACTGGAAGTCTCATTAAATAATAAAGGACAATGTAAAATGCAATCAGATTCAAAATGACTAGAGCCATTTATGTACCTGCATAATAGATTGCAAATGGACTTCACTGCAGATTCAAATACATTGGTAAATTCTAGAGTAAAGGAGTATAAGACATGAAAAAAATAATAATGCGTATAATAAACCAACAAAGATACAGATTTCGAGGAAAGTATAGGAAAAAGCTGTACTAAAAAAATATCAGGCTGTCAGCTTCAATGAAGAAAACAGCCAGGAATATTTGCTGGAGAAAAGTTTCCAATAATAAATCCTAGAAAAGGGTATATAATTCTCCTCACAAGAAAGCAGTTGTCTGTCATATCATCACGTCTTCCTTGATTCGTGGTTTAACAAAATGCTGAGAAACTAGAAGTTATTCATGCTGGAGAAGAGCAAGAAGATTTTATAAGGTCCTAATTTCAAGTTTTGGAACCGTAAAGGGATTGATAATACTGATCCCCATTATAAAGTGATTGATAATATTGATCCCCCTTGCACTTAGCAGTTATACTTCTGCCTTGGAGAAGTTTGCAATCTCAAGAGTAGTAAATCAATACATTTTATTGAAGGCCCCAAAATAAGTAGAAAGCAAGATCTTGGATGTGCTTATTGTTAATTTTTCAAGTGTGATAGGAAAACAGATAACCAGAGTAATAGATAGCATCATTTGGGACAATTCCAAATTTACCACTAAAACTTTACACTAACTTTGCTCTCTGCTGACACTTGGATTGAAGTCTGAAGTACTGGAGAGATTTACATGTGGAATTATACCAGTCTTGTGTAAAGCTCTAACACTAGTCTCAGGATAGATACAAAAAGAATGTTTGACAGAGAGGACTCTATAGACTGTTCTATGCAGACACAGGTTATAAGAATACTCTTTCCTTTTCAAGAAGAGAAACTTTCAACATCCATCATTTTAGATGATGATCAGGTATGATTTAAAAAAAAAATATTTGCAATTAGAGGGCTGTAGTCAGGATGAGGTGATAGCATACAAATGGGGCAAGGGTTGCAGCCAAGATTACATCTTTTAATAGGTTATGGAAAAATTCATAAAATTAGGGCAAAGAAGGGCAGGCTACAGAAAAGAGAATAGACTTTAGCAATCATTATGAATAAAGCCATGGTTATTTGGGTGGACACTGGGGGGAAATTATGTGTTCTAGAAGAAGGTTAACAAAGGAGTCAACAAACACATCAGTGCCTATTTTAGAAAAGATTCAGGAGCACCTTTTTCCTTTATTTAGAAGTCAGAAGAAGCAATTCTTCTGTGGTTACCCCTATCTAGCTGCTTTTCCCTAGTTGCTGTCTTTCAAATTGGTTTCAGTTTGAATGCCAAATAACAGGATCCAGAATTTGAATTAATTTTTTAAAAAACCCAACTTTTGGTACAATTATGGCAGGTAGGACACGCTTTAGAAATTTGCAGGGGTTTGACAGAGGGTTGAGCTCTACTACCAGCAGCTGGAGACCAGAATCATTTTGTTTCAAGACTAAAATGAGACTTCTAAGAGAAAAAGCCCTTCTCATCCATCAACTTGTTACAGCCATCCAGAACTAACTGTTTTCTTTTTGCTTGTTAGATATTAAGTTTCCTCTTTTCAGACCACTTAATCATCAGTGGAAATCCTCTCTACATTGGAATGGGGCTCTGTAAGGTGGACATGACATTTCTTGGATAAGTGATGGAGTCTTGTGCCTCTACCAATCTTAAACTAGTTGATAGAATAAAGTCCTCATCTAAGACTAGGCAACAAGCTTCTATTCAATAAATGAATATGGAATCTTTTTATTTAAACTGAAATACTATTGTAATAACTACTTACTGGACTGATAAATCATTTTTGTTGTGCCTCTCTGAAGGGTTACTGGCCACTCCATTATCTGTAGTTCTCTAAAACTACTAAATAGTTAAGTATATGAGTGTAATAAATTGAGTAAGGAAATATCCTTGTGGAGGTTTTTTTTGAAGATTCTGAATGAGAATTTATCTGCAGTAAGCTTATGTATATATGAAAAGTACATGTGTTTGCCTAGAGTTACATTTGGTCTTAATTCACCATATTATGAGACAATAAAACCATATTTCTTAGTACTTTTTGGGATATAACTGGTGGTTTTTTGGTGTTGATGATATTTCATTTCCTAATTCTTTGATACAATGGCTAGAGATGAACAGTTATGAAGGGGAAAATCCCACTCCTTTAAAAACATGTTATTAAAGCATTTTATTCTTGGGTTATGCTGGTTATATTTTGGGTAAATATTCCTCAGGCCCATAGTAAATGTTCTTTTTCTTCTAAAGACTTTCCTCCCCCCCCTTTTTAATAATGTTAAGATTTGCTAAGACTTAACTGTCTGAATCAGTATTATAACCATATCAATTCAAGACAAAAAGTAAAATAATAACTGTCTCAGCTTTTCAGATATAGTGTTACACCTCTGGCATCTGTTCAAGTTCAGAAGGAATAAGGAAAGAAGTGTTTCAAACTTCAAACAAGAAATGAATTTGGTTGTATAAAAACTATGAACAATCATTCTGGTCACCATCAGCTCCTAGGAAGCAGTGAAGTGAGTCATAATTAATAATGTTAAAAATAATTGTAGGATTTAATTATTATTTTTGCTGTCTAATTTACTGTTATTTTACAAAGTGAAGTAAATGTTCTACTTCACAATTACCATGAAATACATTTTTTGAAAATACAGGTTGTGTTTCAACAACTACAAAATGGCACGTGAAGCGTCTGAATAATTCAAATTGTTCAAGGACAGACACAGGGCACTGGAGTATTTTAGTCTGGAGGAAGGAAAGGAGGCTCTCTACAACTACCCCTGAAGGTGTTCTAGCCAAGTGGAGGCTGGTCCCTGCTCCCAGATTACAAGAGGCAGTGGCCCCTGGCTGCACCTGGGAGGTTTAGATTGGCTTTCAGTCTAAATTTCTTCAGTGAAAGACCCATCAAGCATTGTAAAAGTCTGCCCAGGAAAGTGGTGGAATCATCGTTTCTTGTTATATTTAACAGATCTGAAGATGTGGCACTGAGGGACTTGGTTTAGTGCTAGACTAAAGTGCTGGGTTAATGGAGGGACTTGATGATTAGAGGTCTTTTCCAACCTAAATCCTTCTGTGATTCTACAAATCTGTGTTTTCTCAGCCACTGCTGCTTTTTAGAACTAGATTCATGGATGGAAAAAACTGTGTGAATGGATGTTCTTTTGGTCAGCATAGGGTTTATGTCCATGATGTTTGAAAAAGAACGGTCTTAGTAAGATTATTCATGGTAAAGCAGAGGGAAAAACTTGACCATGGAGTCTCCATTTAAACTAAGAGATAATTTGTCCAGTATCTACTACTAGTTCTGAAACTAGGATTTCCATGTAAATTGCTTTTATTTATTTTTATGTAATAATAAAATACCTGTAGCAAAACAGAAAACAATCTAAAAATCAGTAAGAAATTTTGATTCAAAACCAGAATAAGAAACTCTTCACTAACTTTAAGATTCTGATTTTTGGTTTATCAATAGCCCTTTTCAGTTTCTCAGCTCTCAGAAAACTCTTTCCTCTGAGCTCAAATGATGTCTTTGCATCTAGATTTTTTGAATCTGGGCTTGTAGTAGTAGTAGTCTTGTTCAGAAGTAGTTAAGAATATTATTTTGTTTTGTCTTGAACAGCAGAGTTACAGGCCTTAAGATCTTAGAAACTGTGTTTGAAGTCTCCAGATGGTTCCATTTTCCTGAGCTGAAATTTAACATGATTTTGCAGAGATCATCTTTTTTTTTTTTTTTTTTTTTT
>VZRX01007519.1:5510-20569 GCA_013398075.1 Notiomystis cincta
GCCAGCTGGGCAAGGGAGGGGATTGTCCCACTCTGGTCTGAGCTGGGGCAGCCTCAGTTTGAACATTGTGTGCAGTTTTGGTCACCACAATATAAACCAGACATTGAGCTGTTAAAGCGTGCCCAAAGGAAGACCATGAGGGTGGTGAAGGGCCTTGAGAGGCAGCCTTGTGAGGAGTGGTCTGTTCCACCTGGAGGAGTCTGAGGAGAGACTTCATCACAGCCTTCAATACCTTCATAAGGGGCAGAGGAAGGGCCGACACTGACCCCTTCTCTGTGGTGACCAGTGACAGGACCCGAGGGAATGCTGGATATTAGGAAAAGGGTTTTTCACCCAGAGGGTGCTTGGGCACTGGAACAGGGTCCCCAGGGAAGTGATCCCAAGTCTGACAGAGATCACAAAGCTTTTGGCCAGTACTCTGAGGCCCCTTGGTGTGACTCTTGGGAATGATGCCATGCAGGGTTGGGAGTTGGACTCAATGATCCTTGTGGGTCCTTTCCAACTCAGCGTGATTCTCTCCATGATTCTGTCACCTGAGAGAAGGGATAGAATGCTCCCTCAGCAAGTTTGCTGCCAATACCAAACGGGGGGCAGTGGCTGATCCACCTGAGGGCTGTGCTGACATTCAGCAGGACCTCCACAGGCTGCAGATTTGGGCGGAGAGAATCCCAGGGAAGTTAAACAGGGGCGAGTGTAGGGTGCTGCTCCTGGAGAGGAATAACCCCAAGCACCAGCACAGCCAGGGGCTGACCTGCCTCTGACAGAGAGCAGCTCTGCAGAGAAGCACCAGGGAGCCTTTGTGGATGACAGACTTGTTGAACATGAAGAGAACTTTTTTTTCCATATGAGGGAAGGCGATCACAGAATGTTAAGGGGTTGCTCTGCCCCTATCCAGTGCTGTAGTTCCATCCTAGAAGGACACCAAATTTGTCAGGCATGATTTCCCCTTTGTAAAGGCCTGTTACCTGTTGCCTGTTACCAATCACCTCTGTTTTCCAATGTGCCTTAACACAGTTTCCAGCAGAATTTGTTCCATGATCTTGTCTGGCACTAAATCGAGACTGACTGGTCTTTAGCTCCCTGGGTCTTTTTTCCTCTTTTAAAAAATGTATGTCATATTTCCTTTTTTCCAGTCATCAGGGACTTCATCTGACTGCTATGATTTTTCAAAAATTATGGATTGTGGCTTAGCTGCCAGCTCCCTCTGGACCTATGGATGAATCTTGTTGGGTCCCATGGACTTGTGCGCATTCAGGTTCCTTAGGTAGTCTCGAAAGGGATTCTCTCCTGTGGTGGACTTGGGGATTTCATTCTCCTGATTCCAAAATTTTCTGTTCTGGATTTGGGAGGCATGGCTGGAGAACATCTTCAGAGAACAGACCTTGGACTTGAAGCATAAAAACTTTGCCTTTCTCAGAGAACTTTTAGGTGGGATCTCATAGGAGGTACCTCTGAAGGGGAAAGAATTCCAGTAAAGCTTGTTGGCCTTCAGGGACAGAATTCTGCAGGTACAAGAATGGTCCAACCTCATGAAAACAAGGACACATATCAGGAGGCCAGCTTGAAAAAGCAGGAAAGTCGTGACATATCTTCAACAAAAAATGCAAATACAGGTGGGAGACAGGGGCAGGATACAGAGAAGGAATAAATAAATACTGCCAAGGCATGTAGAGGCCAAATAAGGGAAGCCAAAATTCCACTAGCTTGCAGGAAGTGTCGGAGCAGTGGATGCTTTTCCTACTGCATTGGTCACAGAAGGCTGACCACTGCATGATGGAGTAGGTGATTCAGGGACAGCAGACATGGCTAAGGCATGGATAGGTCTTCACCACCCTGCTTGTTGTCACCAGCAAAGTCTGCCAGGCCTCTGCACTCAGTGAAGGATAGAGGAGCTACCAGCCAGTTTAGTGGTCAAGTCAGGGACCATGCAGGAGCACTTAACACCCACACATGTCCTGGGGCCTGTCCTGCTGCACCCCAGGGTGCTGA
Source organism: Notiomystis cincta (assembly GCA_013398075.1). Lineage (NCBI taxonomy): Eukaryota > Metazoa > Chordata > Aves > Passeriformes > Notiomystidae > Notiomystis > Notiomystis cincta. Next base: position 7,500 of record VZRX01007519.1, read on the forward strand.
GGGAGGTAGCTGATGTCCTTGTACCACCGGTTTCCATCAGCTTTCCAAGGCTGCAGATACCAGGGAGAGCCCCAACCACTGGAGAAAGAAAAGCATCACAGCTGCTTTCAAAAGAGGGCAAAAGCCACCTTGAGGAGCCATATGCCTGTTGGCTGACCATCAGTGTGGGGTAAAATCAAGGAGGGAGACATCCTGGAGCCCCCATCTGGGCACCTGAGAGAGTGATGGGGAGCAGTCAGCAAGAATTTACCAAGGGTATTTGTTGCTGCTGGAGAAAGATTCTCTGCAGTAAACCCCTTAATCCAAAGCACTTACATTTGCAGAAATAAATGAGGCATTCTTCTGAAGTAAAGACAAATTGAGCTACATGATGTTTACTTCAGCTGTGAAATGCTTGCTGTTTTAGAGGTTAGGTGGTTGAAAAGTGTTAGCCAGTGCCAAATTCTTGCAACTCCCAAGACTAGATGGAAGATCACCTGACCTTGTATTTATTAAATAGAAAAATGATTTTACTTTTACTGCATTTTATCCTTTTGTGTGGAGGCTCTATCATATGGGATGCTGAAATATGTACACAATGAACAAATTCTTAGGGATCATAATATGCAGAATATCCCTTTTGCTGCTTTCTATCCATCAAGTTTTCCTGAATACAATGGATGATCATTCTATGGAATAGCCAATATGTACCATCCTAGTAGCAGCACTATCCACTCTCATTTCTATATAGTTTCAGAAAATAAAATGCAAACTGCTTTCCCTTATTTCTCTTCTGGCACATGAGCTGAAAATATATGATTCAATAAAACGCATTTGTTGATTGAGGTAGAGAAAGATCCAAAAGGAAAGGCCTGTAATAATGCTTTAGATTCCAGAATATATGTTCTCCTTTAGTGTTCACTGAGTCTTCAGGATGATTGACTGGAAATACAAAGCCTGATTTTCAGCCAGTGGGAGTCAGCTCAGCTCCATTAAGGACCGATTTATGAGGCAAGGTGGCCTCTGGGTGTCAGGCTCAGTATAAATGTGATACTGAGAGTCTTTGAAAGGGAAATTCAGTTTAGCCATGAAATTTATGTCTTTTTGTGAGCTGATATGAGACATGAGAGAAGGGTTTCCCCATTATTAAGAATAGAAATAAAATTTAATCACACCTCCCAAATAGTTAGCTCATAAACAAAAAACCCCCACACTGATAATTATGTTACTCTGAAGCAGAAGAGTATGGAAACATTCACAATACATTCACTAATTCTACAGAGCTTCCCCCTAATGCAGAAAGCAGCAACTCATCTTTCAAGTCCTTTCTTTCAAATATAAAACCAACCAATTTCTCAAGTATCTGCCAAAGCATCTGTGAAATAATGCTAGAAATAATGAAGAAACAGTTTTACCCAGTGTCCCAAGACAAAAAGAAGGGAATTATACAAAGGAAAAATTCCATTCAATTTTGTTAAGAAAAATGGACTAATTTCTTTCCAGAATAAAATCATCAACTTGTTTATTGTGTCCTTCTTTATTATGCTACTCACAGTACTTGTTGCAGATCTTACAAATGCAGACTTACTCTCCCCTTACTACTGCAGCTGCAGAGATGTATAATTTGAGTTCATAGCAGGTGCAAGTCTTATTGCAGCCTCCTCTTATGGAACTTGTGGTGGGAAATAGGGCATTTAGTTTGATGTGTTGTTTTTTAGGAATGGTATTCTCCAGCTCTAAAACCATGCACTGCTCACCCCCCCTCCCCCTCTCCGGTGCAGTGTACTCCAGAGGGGACCTGGAGGCACAAAAGGCAAAGACCACGGGTTGAGATAAGAACAATTTACTGGAAACAGCAATGAGATAATAAATGAAGAGCAACAGCAGCAATACTAATGGTGGAATGTACAAAGAGAGTGATTCACGTGCAAAGTGCTCACCTACAGACGTGGCCAGAAGGGAGTCCTTCTCCCCAAAAGAGACTCCCTTCCCCCACTCCTGGCAATCAACTGAGGTGGCATAGAATAACTTCTGGGTTCTGGCCATGCCCCTCCTGGATACTGCAAAAATTAATCCTGTCCTGGCTGGAACCAGGACAGATGTGAAATAAGTTAAAATCTTTTTATTTTCTCCCTTCCTTTCTTGTCCTCCAGTTACTGAATTCCCAGATTCTTCATCTAAATCTGTCCAGCCACAGTCTGCTGTAATTGGGGCTTTTAAAATGGCTTAGAGAACACATATATGACCTGAAGCTAGATCTTGATATGGTAGAAATAGCTGCAGCCATTATAATTATGAAAGAACAACCTGACAGAACAACTAGTTGTGGATGCCACTTCATTATAAGAGACAGGCTGACCTCAGTTTTGTCTCCTTATACTCTCCTTGAGATCTCTTCTTGAGGTAAAATTAAACTTCCAAGTTTTCAAGTAGAAATCTCACAAGCCCTTTAAGAAAATACTCTGGGGGTAGGAGTTTCAGGGCTAGTATAATAAGCTGTTTCACATCCTCCACATTGAAACCGCCTCTCTGAAACTTTTTATACCTCAGTTAGAGATCTGTTGAGCAGAAAGCTATGAAAAACCTCTTTTTTGGCTGTGCAAGCAAGCATCCGATGGAGATTGGACAGTCACAACAAAAAGAATTGCTGCTAAGTGAAACATATAATTTCAGAAGCTTAAGTCAGTAAAAAGGGGAAAAAGCAGGCCCAGAAGCACTGATTAGGCTTGCACATACAAGCTTATCTACACCCCTTGTGAAATAGATATTGTCTTAGCAGGCACACTTTCACTGCAAAAGCATATAATATGTAGCCAGTCTTAAAAGCCCCTCAAGACTATCTTTAATCAGGTGCATCTGAGCATGATTTAAAAGAATGAGTTATCAACAAAGTGGGTGGCTGCATGTGGGAAGTGAATGAAGTTATTCGGCAGTGAGGAGTTAACGAATACTGGTGGGTGTTGCTATTTTTGTTTTAGGCACACTGAGTTGCTGTTAGTATTAATACAACCTTCAACTAATCAGTTTCTTAGTCTTTAACCATTACAGGGTATTAGAAAAGGTATCATCTCAGTCTCAAAACTAGTTCAATTAAGTTGCCTAGAACATGAACTACAATCTGGCTTTTCTGATCAACTCCTTCACTGTACAAAGTTGTTTCACAATATAAACATTCCTTATGAATCTTCTCCCTGGAGAAAGAAATGGGTCCCAATCAGTAATAAAATAAAATTATAATATACATGAAATCTCATATTTCTGATGTATTTTACGGCTAAAAGTATAGGCAAGCATGAACTTCTGTTTAATTTTGTGATGTAAAACACAATTTACCACTTTGTCTTCTGTGGTTTGACTGTGTCAAAATAGCCTGGCTGTTTCAGTTAGAACTTAACTTCCGCTGAGGAGTGAGAGAAGCAAATGAGGCTTTCTCTGCAGACCAGCCTTCCCTATAATTTGATACTCTTTTTAAAAAATCAATTTTGTGATTATATAGATGAGGTAAAACCAGGGAGTCTAACAGCAACGATTTCAAAATTACTGCCTATTATTTGATTTCAGCCAGTTTCAGTGTGATTCAAGATTCCTAAACACACATGGTATTTAAATTTTGCAATGGCAGAGCATACTTTGAGGTCAGTGTTTGAGGAGCATCACCACTCATAGCAGGAGATCAGCAGGGGTAACTGAGAGGTCCATGACATTTTCCAGTCAGAAACTTGCTTGGACGTTTTGCATTTCTGCACGATTTCCCTGGTGTGACACACCAGGCCTGGCACCACTGGAACATGGTTAATTATTGTATAAAATGCTTTATGTTTTGCTAGCTCTGGAATAGCCCAGACACATCCAGCTTTGTTAGTTTCCCAGTGCCCCCTGTGCTGTGCAGACACCTCTGGAGCAATCCTGTGTTTCCTAGAAACCAGGAGCTGCCACACAGCTCTTGTTCCCAGAGCACCACCTAATTTATCATAATCCTGCTTGAGATTCTCCCTGGGTTTTGGCAATCCCCTTCTGCACAGCGAAGATGGAATTCCCTCTTGATAGCCATTACTGCAATACTGGAGACTAATTACATTACAGTTTCAAAATCTGCCTGGGTTTATCATGGGGTCCATCTACCCAGAGCCTCCACTGAAGTGTGGCACACATATGTGACCTCTAATCCTGCAGGCTTGGGAGGTCTGTAGTTGCTGCAAGTACTGCTGTAAACTCACTGACTAGCACTTACACTTTTCAGGAGGTAATATTTTACCTAAATCTCTTGGGAAAAGCATTTTAAAAGAAAAAAAAAATAAAGCAAAGCATTTTCTATAACATCCATTCTAAAGAATAAAATTAGAAATCAGTGCTGATACCATGGGAGTTACAGAACTTGTACTGGATATTTATAGGAGTTTCTTTTCTTTTCTCTCAGCCCAGCAGGTGTTTCTGCTTGGAAACTGTAGGCTTGGGATACATCAAAACTTGTGTGTCTTGTATGGCTTGTGTCACAGTGTAGAAGTTCTCCTCAAATGACACAGCCAGAGCAGAAAGAGTATTTTTGGCTGGTACTCACCTGGTTGTCCAGACATCCATTTCTCCCTCCCTTGACAGGGCAATAGGATAAAACTGCTCTTCCCCTAGACAGTGAAGCACTCACTGAGAATCTGTGGTAGGTGCCTCAGCTGTTTTTCTGCAGCTCTGTGTGGGGGACTGAGAAAAAGGAGCCTATTTGATTTGCATAAATTAACTGCCTTTTACAAAGGCTTAATTCTGTTTTTTTTTTTCTCCTGTTGTATCTAATAGAAAAAAAAACCAAATTACAGTGCTTTAACACTGAAAGTGTGGGAATGAGTGTGACTTACCAGGGACTAGGATTCTCAAAGCAGACAATTCACTTTGCCTGCTCTGTCTTTCTGTCATGGTGTACTATTTAAAGCATCATACTTGCATATCAAAAGAGCCTGTGAGTCACGACAGAACTTCTGAATCACAAAAAGTCTTTCTTGTGCCATGGATGAAAAAATATCTCCACTGTTAATGCTAGCAGGGAGCAGATAATTGAATATTTGTGTGTATGTGAGTAGATGTCCAAAGCAGAACTTCTGCATGCCCAGGAAGCAGCCTGGTACTTGATAGTTGCTAGGGTCACAGGGTGGACCTGTGAATATTGATAATACCTGGTTTAAATACAGATGGGATGTCCAGCATTCTCCAATTCATGAAGGGACATAAGAAACCACTGAAGAGACTGGTGACATATTCTGCTTCTGCACACAGACTATTGGGGTTAGGAAAGCTGGAGCCTGGAAAAGAGTGGGCAATAATACAAGACAGCTTCCTGGAAATGAAGGGAGGCTCTCGAGATGGGAGGGCTGAGTGAAGAGGAGTGCCAGGAGATGCCCAGCATCCTTAGCCAGCAGCACACAGGAGAGGCACATGCCAGAGGTGGCACAGCAGGAGCCTGTGTGACATTCTGGCTGACAGCACTGGGTCAGCAGTGACCTCCCTGCTGCAGAATGAGGCTGACAGACTGGGAGCCTAATGCTGGGGGAAGTGAGAGTGTAAGTGCATGGCTCAATCCCCAGATCCTTGGTGAGCTGTCATTCAAAATGCCTCATCTGGGAAACTTTGACAAGTTGCTTCATATTTTTTAATTTAATGGTTTTGAAGGAATTTCAGAGCAAAGATTTACTAATGTGTGCCAGCTGATGCAAACAGATGCTTTGGAGCAGAGATACCACTGCTCTTTTCCACAAGCATTGAAAGAAATGCTGAAAGAAAAAAAAGCAGAGAAAGTATTTACCTCAATGATTTTGGGTGCTTTTTTCTCTTGAAAAAGGTTTTTCTGCTATAGTGGAGTAATGAAATTCTAAAAAGCAAAATTTAAAATTTAAAAAAATTTCACATTGAGTATTTAGCCAATCTGTTTTATCAGAAATAATATAAAATGGGCTACCATACTCAGTCTGTTGTTGACCATCCCACTAACTCATATGAGAGTGCAAACAGACCTCTAGCCATACTATTCATGTGAAAGTATATTATGGAGTGTCTTCACTAGAATTGTGAAGATACTGATGCTTGGCTCTACATTCTTCTTACTAGCCATTTGGAAAAAATAAACAAACTACAAATTGTCTTTGGTACACTCTGCAAAAGACACAGATAGGAAGAGCAGCAAATAATAGAATTCTGTGACCACTTCTGTGATCTGGACACCCTGACTACTCTATCTCAAGCAAATTGTGCACACAGAGACAGAAACAAATATAAGGTGTATGCTCATGAATGACTAATGCAGATTGCATTTATTCTGAAGCTAACTGAGACATGGGATTGACTGTGATCTATAATCAAGGCAATTTGACTTGTCAGTGCAACAGTTCAAGCAAAATGGCAAACATGCTGGGTTTAGCTGTATAAATAGGGACATTACATAACCTCGGCATTTGGCTTTACTGTGATTATTTCTAGCATATGGCATTCAGTTCTCAATGTCCATGACAGACATTGAAATCAGGCAGTCAGAAAAAGACATAAGGAGTGTTTAAGCTGGGAAAATAGGCTGTATCTTGAAGGACAAAAATCAAAATCCATTTATCTTGTCAAGCAGAGGGTGAAGGGATCTGCTTGATATCAGTGAAAGGACAACTTTCATAAAGAGTTTTCTTACTCAATATAAAAATATTTTTTGTTTGGGAATCCAGTGCGAACAAATTCAAATTTTAAATAAAGTGTCTTTGTTGTTGTTGTTGTTGTTGTTGTTGTTGGTTTGGTTTGGTTTGATTTGGTTTTGGTTTTGATTTTGTTTTGTTTTTTTCCCAGGGTGGGTAGTTATCAATGAAAATAGTTTGGCACATCTTGCTGAAGACTGATGAATTCTCTACTACTGGCAAATTATTAATCAAGGTTTTCCTAGAGGTAGTTGAATAAACATAGAAAACCTCAGGTGCTGCCAGTGGTGCACATTAGATAGATCATCAGATCACAGTTGCCTCTTGTTTATATAAAATTTATCTACATATATGAATGAAGGAAACAGCCATAGAACACATCACAGTTTAACAGCCTCGAGTTTAGTGTATCAGCTTAAAACTTGAAAGGAAAAGGATATCTCTCCTTATCACTAATGTGAAAACTGGAAAGCACATTTAAAAAAAAGAAAAGCTTACTGGAAGTTTTAAGGAAGTCTGAAGAAAACTTTATGTAAACCATAGAAATCCTTAAACATTATAAGGCAGCAAAAAATGTCTGGGGACAAACCAGAGTGTGATAGTCTTCATCCCTGCACCTGGGCTGGGCCACGTGCTGGGTCCTGTCCCTGGGTCAGAACCGTCCCCTGCAGTGCTACAGGCGTGGGCAGAGCGGCTGGAAAACTGATGGCAGGAAAGGGATGTTTTACAGCAGCTGAACACGAGCCAGCTGTGCCCAGGTGACCAGGAAGGCAGTGGCATCCTGGCCTGAATCAGCAATAGCCTGGCCAGCAGGACCAGGGCAGTGACCAGCCCCCTGTGCTCAGCAGTGGTGAGGCCACACCTCACGTCCTGTGTTCAGTTTTGGGCCCCTCACAACAAGAAAGACACTGAGGTGCAGGACCAAGTCCAGAGAAGGGCAGTGGAGCTGGGGAAGGGTCTGGAGCACAAGTCCTATGAGGAGTGGCTGAGGGAGCTGGGGGTGTTTAGCCTGGAGAGGCTCAGGGAAGGCTTTATCTCTCTCTACAACTGCCTGAGAGGAGGGTGTAGCAATGTGGGGCTGGATTCTTCCCACAGGAAACCAGCCACAGGACAAGAGGACAGAGCCTCAAGCTGCACCATGGGAGGTTCAGGTTGGACATCAGGAAGAATTTCTTCATGGAAAGGGTTCCTAAAAAATTGGAACAGACTGCCCAGGGAGACGGTGGAGTCAACATCCCTGGAGGTGTTCAAGAAACGACTGGATGCAGCAGTCAGTGCCATGGTCTAGTTGACAAGGTGGTGATTAGTCAAAGGTTGGAATCAATGATCTGGGAGGTGTTTTCCAGCCTAAAAGATTCTGTGTGTGATATGCAGGGGAAAGGCTACAGCATAAAGAGGAGGCACATAAAAACAGAACAGAAAGAGCCCTGTGGGTTACAATCTAGTCAATAAATGGAGGTGAAGAATTAAAGACCACCAAGCATGATGAAACAATGTTCTTGGACAACGCTTGGCTACAAAGGACGAGAGATCCAATGCAACACTCATTCACAGGCTCTGCAACACGTCTGTCTCTCGGTGTTGTGCGTTGTGGTGGCATTTGTTGTCTGTGTAGGTGTTCAGTAAAGTTTGTCCAGAGCTTTTGCAGATGCATTTCCAGCAGAACAATTTTGCCTCAGCATTGCCTTTGGGAGAAGCACTGTGATGATTTTGTGAATTCTGTCAGGATTCTCTTCTGGAGGTGTCAACAAGAGCATGGGAATGTGACTTGGTATGTGTACCTCGTGTCAACTTGAGATTCAAGATGAAAAGCACACTATAAAATTGTGAACATTGTTATTACCTGTGGGGAAAAATAAAGAAAAAAAGAGGATATCTTCAGAAGAAGGAAGATACTTAGAATCACAGAATGGCTTAGTGTTCTTTGACATTAAACTCATCTAGACCAAGCCCTCTTCCACAGGCAGGGACCTTCTACTAATTCAGGTTACTCAAAACCCTACCCAGCCTGGTCTTGAACCCCTCCAGAGATCCACAGCTTCTCTGGGAATTTGCTTTAGTGTCTCACTACCACTACAATACAGAATTTCTTTCTTATCTCCAATCTCAATTGGCAGTCTTTCAGTTTAAAACTGCTACCCTTGTGCTGTCACTAAAAGCCCAGGGAAAAGTGTCATAAGAAATAATTATGTAAGATCTATGTTAGAAAAATATACATTGAAAAAACACCATAAAATCTTTACTGGAGTCTTTTCTTTTCCAGGCTACACAATCTCAACCTTCTGTCTTCATAGGAGAGCTGTTTCAGGCTGCTCCTCCTCATCATCATTGCCTTCCTTTAAAAGGTCCTTGTCTTTTCTCTGCTGGGAAGCCAAGAGCTGGATGCAGCACTGCAGGTGGGGTCTCCCAAGAGTGGAGCAGAGGGACAGAATCCTCTCCCTCACCCTGCTGACCACACTGCTTTTTGTGCAGCCCAGCACACAATTGGCTTTCAGGGCTGAAAGGGCGTGCAGCAGATTCATATCTAACTTTTCACCTACCAACATGCCCAAGGCTGCTCTTGATTCACAGCCTCTGCTGATGCTGGTGTCTGCTCAAACCAGCAGGGTGTTGTTGAGCTTCAGGAGGTTCCCCTTGCTTCAGCCCCTGAGCCTGCCAAAGTGCCTCTGCATGGTGTCCTATCCCTTCAGCACAGCAGCTGCACCACTCACCTTAGTTTCACCTGCAAGCTTGCTGAGAATGCACTCAGCCCACTGTTTGTGTCATCAGTAAAGACACAACCTTACCAGGCCCATACAGATCCCTGAGGGGCACCACTTGTTGGGGATCTCCTTTGGATACTGAGGCATTAATAGCAAACCCTTGGGTACAGCCATCCAGCCAGTTTCTTACCCAGCTAGTACCCCACCAGTGAAGCACATCTCTCTAATTGATCAATAAGGAGTTGTGTGAGACAGTAACTCAGTTCAGGAAGGACTTAGAGGTGTCTGAACAGGCCCAGAGATGGGCAACGAAATGTTGGGTGGATGGTTATGGAGCACAAGTCCTGTGAGGAGCAGCTTAGGGAGCTGGAGTGTTTAGTCTGGATGAAAGGAGGCTGAGGGGAGACCTCATCATTCTCCACAAGTACCTGGAAGGAGGTTTAGCAAGGTGGGTGGTGGCCTCTTCTCCCAGGCAACCAGCAACAGGACCAGGAGACACACTCTTAAGCTGCACCAGGAGAGGTTTAGGTTGGACATCAGGAAGAATTTCTTCACAGAAAGGGTGATTGGGCATTGGAGTGAACTGCCCAGGGAGGTGGTGGAGTCACCATTCCTGCAGGTGTTTAAGGAAGAGGTGGTCTCAGTGCCATGGTCTGTTTGGCACGGTAGTGTTTGGTCACAGGTTGGACCCTCTGATCTCAGAGATCTTTTCCAACAAAACTGATCCTGTGATTCTGTGATATTGTGATTCTGTGATCCTGTGATTCTGTGATCCTGTGATCCTGTGATCCTGTGATTCTGTGATTCTGTGATATTGTGATCCTGTGATTCTGTGATTCTGTGATATTATGATCCTGTGATTCTGTGATATTGTGATTCTGTGATCCTGTGATTCTGTGATATTGTGATTCTGTGATCCTGTGATTCTGTGATTCTGTGATCCTGTGATTCTGTGGTTCTGTGATTCTGTGATCCTGTGATTCTGTGATTCTGTGATCCTGTGATGAAAGCTTGGTTTGGTGCTATCTGTTGTGGCTCTAGAAGTGCATACCCAAGTGGTGTTCACCAGCAACTGAGTGGACTCTGGCTGATGGTCACCCCTGTGCACTGTGTGTCCATACCTGTGTCCACACCTCGGGTGCCCATCCCGAACACCACTCACCTCACGTGCCCATGTGTCTACACCTAATACACCACTCCTACATGAACATGTTTACAGATGACATGTGAAACCAGATTTCCATAGAAACATCCCTGATTTCCAAATCTTTACTAAGAGAAATCTGCACAACTATCAAAAGAAAACTACTGGAGGACTTTGCAAACAGATTTCAGGAGGAGAATTTTTTTGTGGTTTCCTGCATGCAGTTGTCGTTGCTTACCTTCAACCAAGAGGAAAAAAAACATGGCAAGCACACAACAGACACTGCTTTACTTGAAATGTAGAGACAAGACAAACCTACAACCAAAAAACCACACACAACTTGGAAAAGGAAGTTGAGTTGAAATTGAAATCTCTCAAATTGCCAACACATTTGTTGAGTGCCTAGATGACACACTTGTAGCACTTTCAGCTTATATCACTGAGTGCTTAAGAGTCAGCAAGACAGATAAAACTGGTTTTATGAGAAAGACACTATAAAAAATCCTCTGAAAAACTAAGCAAAATGTAGACAAAAATGACCAAGGAAATGAATACAGAGAGGATTAAGGCCTTTGCACATCTGTCATTTTGCAGCTGTAGGCAGTCATGGTTATTCATGTCCATGGGGTCTCTGCAGAGGGTACTGGCCAGTAGCTATAACACCTTTAACTAAGTGAGCAGCATCCTATGAAACCCTGCTGGGAAAGGGTGAGGTTGGGAAGTGATGGTAACAGAATGAACATTATGATCAGCCTTTAAATGAAGAAAACTCTGCTTTTTCCCACTTGTCACTTGTATTTGCCTTTTGGGGAAGTAAGGGGGCTTTTATCAACTTTTTTATCAACTTTTTATTTTTTTTTTTTTGAACTTGGATGAATAACACTGACATATACATCTACAAAATGTTGTTTCTTTTCCCTCATGTTTCCTCCTTCCTTCTGTTCTGTCTCCTTTAAGAGAAACTATTGGGAAGTTCAAAATATTGTGTACCTCAAATTAGAGACTACCACTTTTAGATGGCTTCAAAGTCCTGGTTTGGATGCAAAGCAGGAAGTTTCTGTCAACAAGTCATATAAATAAAACTCTTTTCAATTCCAGAAAACTATGTACGTGTGAATAAGTAACTTAATTCAGTGTAAATACATCATTATTACAAATGGAATTCAATAAGTATTTGGGGTTATTTTATTTCTCACAGTTTATATATTTATATTCTATATATATTCTGGAATAAAGAGATGAACTAATAATACTGTGAGATTATTTTTATATTTCAAATAAACTTCCTTCAACCAGATCACAAAACTTTTCATGAGGATTTTGCCACTTTACTGAACACTGGCACACTTGGAGACATCCTTCAAACAGCAATGCAACTGCTGGTCAGTACATTGTAATTATTAAGTGATTTTACAGGACTAGGTTTGGATGCAGGTACTATTAATGACATCTGTGAATCAGATTATTCATCATGGTCCAGAGTTCACAAATCACTCAAAAAGAAAATTAATTCCAGCATCAGTGGAATTTACTCCTTGGTAAAGCAGGAAAAGTGTTCATGTGTATCCACACAGAATATAGCAATATAGCAGAAACAAATTGTGACATCTCACTTTAATTCCTTACGACAATATATTTGTGACTACATGTCTAAAGTGTTTTATGTCCTGTCAGCAATGCAAAGTTAGATAAATCATCATTGATAGTATGTTGAAGATTTTTATTTGGTGTTATTGGTTTTAAGCAGGAAGATGAGACTAACAGCAGTCTTTTTTGAGCAGCTACCTGCGGTGTTTTATGATATTGCCATGACCAGAGATCAGTTGATCCCATTCTCCAGTGTGTGCTGGCTCCACCACACAATGCAATCCCACAGGTGAAGTTTATCAGTGGAAGTTCTCAGGCAATAACAGCAAGTCATGTCCAATCTTTTCCCCATAAACCTCTGTTAACAGCAGCAGACACCAAGCACATTGATTCATCCTTTGTGTCTTGTGGAAAATAGAAACAAATTTGGCAACAAAATCCTTTGACGTATTTCACTCATTCACACTTGCATCTCTAGTGAGAGATGAATTTTAAAGATATTTGTGTAACATTTCCTGGCTCTTCCTAAGAACTTCTCTGGCTTAGTTAATACAAGTCCTGTTATGAACAAACCTTGGCAGTTAAACAGAAAAAACTTCATGGTTGTTAGAACTAACATCAACCAATCTGTGCTTCAGTTAATTAGGTATCTGTGAGCAAGCAGAATCTACCCTTTCTAAGTTCTATAGATGGGGTATTTTATAACAGTACTGGCCTCTTTTAGAGGCAACCAGAAGGCAACTCCAGCATCCTCTGGCAGTGTCTGAGCCTAGGCTGTGTTTATGGTAATTTCTTCATATTCTTTTTGAGTGTGGTTGTTTTCACTTTTAGATGGAGTTGGAAAAATTAAGTAGTCTAACATATTCTGAATAGATAAATTTTTGAAGGAAAATGATGTGTATGAAGTAGCCTGTGCTGGATTAAAACCTAGCTCCCAACTTAATTTCTCACTTGAGAGCTTGAGAGTTGGTATTTATCATGCTTCACTCTTTTTTTTTT
>VZRX01007519.1:20749-44988 GCA_013398075.1 Notiomystis cincta
TTTTTTTAAAATAATCCCAAGGATTGAGTAGCTGCAAAATCAACTCTTTCTTATACAGGGGAAAAAAAATCAATTATTGGCAGGTAAATCAACTGTAACTGTATCTTTTTTCTCTCCACTTAGCCAGTTGCTATGTTACAAAATATGGCCAAGGTCCATTTTGATCAAAAATGCTGTAATAACATTCATTGCCAGATCAGAGTAACAATTCTTGCACAAGCTCCTGACAGAGGAATTTCTGGTTGGTGGCAAGTACCCCACCAACAACATTTTGAAAGCAGTGGGGAGAAGCAGGTTTCCTTTTCTTATATTTCTCAGATGTTGCAGGATCAGCTTAGGCACTCTGAAACTTTGAAACAAGGAATTAATTTCTTCCTTGGTACAGTGTGACGAGTGAAGGAAAGATCAGAAAGTGAAAGTGTTAAAGAGAATACAGACACTATAATTCTGTTAAAATCTGTCCTTTTGCTCCTAGAAATGCATTGGCTGATTAATCTTCTAATCCTGAACATGTTTGGCTTCAGGACTCATCTAAAGACTCATTTCTATAATTGCCTAGAATTCAATATTTTAGATGACATGGAGGGTCTGATAAGCTACTGAATAACAAGACAGACTTTTTAAAAAACAGCATTAGATCAAGGTACACACAATTAATTATTACATGTATTAATACATAAATGATAATATTAAATGCTACTAAAAGAAGGTCCATTGCATAATTTATAAGAAGCTAAGTATCTGTCTCCAGACCCTCAACTCTTTTGGCGAAGAAGAAGAAAAAAAAAAAAAAAGAACAACAAAAAAGAGCTACACCTGAAGTTAATTACTGTGTAATAGTCACAATGTAGCACTGCATTTCTGTTCCAGATGGTAAAGTGCCTAGCCAAGCTTATCCCAGCAAAACTAAAAGTACTTCAGTCTTACAACATTTTGAAATAATGACTCAGTTTTTCATAGCTGGCCAAGGTCTCACCTTGACTCATGCAAGTATCTAGGCCATGCATGTGTTACTGGTTGCAAGCTAAAAGCCAAAAACATTCTGGGAGGAGGGAAGGGTGTTAACCATCTTCTATCAGCAGTTTTCCACAGCTCCCATGCTTGCCCACGTGACAGCTGGAAAACGCAGAAAACCCCTCTTTTGGACATGTTTTTTGACAAGGAGATTGTACAATTTCAGAGTGTTTGGAACACCCTAAATCCAAAACAACCAACCAAACAAATTAAAAAACCCAAAAAAAAAACCCCAAACCAAACCAACCCAAAAAAAACCCACAACAACTCAAACAAACCAGAAGCAGTGTTTATTATTGACATTTCTCCCTAAAAGTGCTAGTGAAAGAGACCATCTAGGTTTTTGGTTTTCTTCTCTTGCATAAACACTGTCTGGATTACAACTCACTCGAACCCCTGCACTTCTTTTGGTAAGGATGCTGGATGCAATCCCTGAGACTGTTAATGGAAAATCAGGGTTGAAGCAGCCAGAGGTTCCCAGAACAGCCCCGTTCCCCACCGAACACGGGCGAAGGGCTCCTCAGGAGCGCTGAGCTCTGCTGAATGCGACTTTGAGAGGCAGAGTAAATGAGAGGCAGTGTAAATGGTCCTGGCAGCAGCAGCAGCAGCAGCTGCCTCGTCCTGCCTCCCTGCGCTGCCCTGGGACAGCCGTGTGCTTCTCTTAATGGGAATCAGGCTAGCAGAGTTTTTGGCACAAACCCCGAGCTCCGGCGCTGCCTGCTGCCGCCAGGGCAAAGGCGAGTCGTGTGGAGCAGCACTCAGCGCTGAGGAAGGGTGTTTTCACTCCTCTCCTCACAGGAGGAGCAAGCGAATTCACTGCTGTCGGGCTCGGTCCCTTCGCTCTATTTCTCCTCTCCACTCACCTTGTTATTCGGTAGCAAAATCAGCCTTTCTCACACTCCTTATCCTTCCTGCTGCAAAAGACAATTTTCCTTGCCTGGGGTAATACCTTGGAGCACAGCTCATTTCAGCTGCAGCCTGGACAACCACAAGAGCATCACCCTGAGAAACAACTTGGGAAGAGGGGTTTTGCAAGTACTAATTGAGAAGACTTTCGGTGCTATTTTTTTTTTTTTAAATTATTGCTCTGTTTTTCAAAGAAACAGAAAGTGTTACTGTGTTTTAAACAGACTGGCATGAAAGATTTTCATGCCAGTTTCTTCTCCAAACCAGATTAATCTGCAAGGCTTGTGATTTGTTTTGTGTGCTAGTTTCTTGTGTCAAAGATGCTAGAAATACAATAAAAAACTGCCACATGTATTAAATACACGATTTTATCTCATTGTGAGTTTTCTTAAACTGCAAGATCTCTCACAAGAATTGCCAATATTAGTATGTAAAAGGCACTTTCACATGTCTATTTTTTTTGGACATTTTTTAATTTTCTGCTAAGCTAATCTCAAAATCCACATAAGAACATCCCATCAATAACAATAAATCCAATATTATTTTAGCTTCATTCTCAGTAATGTAACACATTCTTATGCAAAGAAGGCAAGATAGAAGCTGATGACTTGCCCACAGCAAACTAAAATTAAATTTATTCTGCACTTTCCTGCTGTGTTTCTCTTTCCTCCCACCATTAGTCTGGAGAGTTTGTAGGAAAGATAATCTGCCATGCATTTGTATAGTGTCAGCACAATGGGGAGTGCAAAGGTCTTTTAATGGTAAACCGTGTAATGACAAACTTTGCAATGCAGCCTTGAGAGCAATAGTGCCCTTGGTGCCAAGTTCATTTGTCACTTGACAAGCTGATGAATAAAGGTGACTTCAAACACGAATCCAGAGGACACTCACGGTGTTATCCTTGGTGCACATAATTCTGCCTCAGTGAAGTCTTATCCCAGCACTCTCAGGAGTGATCCCTTTAGGATGTGTTCATTATGTACTTTGATTTCAGTTGTTGGAGCACAATGTCGTTCTGGGGACGTTTCTCTGAGTTAAAGAAATTAATTTTCCCCTGCCTTTCATTTCCCTGAGGTTGTTTTCACTTTTTCTGTAGACCATCTCCACCGACTGAGGCTGCCTACTCCTGGAAGTTCTGATACCACAGCTGGCATCTATTCTCTGCTCCTACACCCTTCTCATGTCCAGCACAGACGCCAAGGACTGAAGAGGCAGTCTGAGGTTTGAAGATCTTAAAGGTCTTTCCTTACCTACAAATCCTGTTGTAAATTACACTTCTGCAAGTGGTTACAACCCGCAGGCTGGTTGCAAAACTGAGTTGCCAGACACTCGTAAAACACTACCAGACACCTTGTCGAATCTCTCACCGCTTCCCAGGGAGAAACTGGGACCCCAAAACCTGCCGGGCATCGCTCCTGTCGTTCGCGCCTCTTGCACGGGGGAGGACACATCCCTGGGAAGGGGAGATCAGCGGCGGGGAGGCCGAGGGTTCGGGGGACACCCCGCGCAGCTCCCGGGCACCCCCGTCCGCCACTCGCCCGCCGGCGTCGGGGGGAAGGCGAAGGGCGCGGCGCGGCCTCCCGCCCTCCTTGCGCCGAAACCACTCCCCGAGGAGAAAGTCACCAGGGGGTGGAGAAATGGTGACAGCTCCAGGAAGCCGCCGGCGGCACCGGGAGACTCCGAGGGAAGGCAGCCCGCGGGGTGGCAGCTCCCANCGCTCCGCTCCGCGGGGGCGGCGGTGCCCGGGAGCCCCGCTCTGACACCGGGGCCGCCGGGGCCGGTGAAAATGACCCTCTGCGGCCCCGAGTCCGCGTCCGGGGGCGGCGAGGGCAGGGCCGGCTCCGCCGGTCTGTGGGGAGAAAGCGGAACATTTCCGCGCTCCCGTCTGTCGGGGCAGGCGCCGCGGAGAGGGGATTTCGCACTTGCGGGAGCTGGAGGAAAGCGGGATGAAGCCTCTCCTCGGCACGAGTCTGCAGTTGGCGTAAATCTGCTTTTGAGGTGTGCTGAGTGTTCCCAGAGCAGCAGCGTGCCTGGACCTGGCATTCTTTCAGATTCTGTGTTTTCTTTCAATTTCACAAGCTGTGTTTTTATTCTCAGGGTATCTAAACGGTGATGGTGAATAATTAGCTGTGTACTCACTGCACAGGTGTCTAAATGAGGCTTTTTTGTTTCCTTGTTACAGAAAAAATCCAAAACCCATGGCATACATCCATAAGGAGTTAGACAGATGATGATGTTGGGCATTTTAGTAGCATGAGCCAAGCTTAAAACAAGCATTGCTCTTACTGATAATGCAGGATAGAGTCTGGCAGGGAAGCAATGCCATTCCCTAACAGTACCACACTTGAAACTCGGTTTCATAGTGCAGGTTGTGTGAGTAGACTGGTGATTTCCTGTAGACTCAATAAAATATATGGGCATTCTGTGTAAAATTTTAAAAAGTAATTTTCTTTCTTATGGCTAAATAACAGGCTTCGATCTGTCAGGCTTCAGTAACATTTGAAATCTGTGGAAAGCACATTTTGAGCCCTAACAATGTTTATTTTCTCTATTCACATGGGTCCATGGGGGCTTGTTTCAAGACAGCCCTTTTACAGCTGTTGAGGAGTCTGATGTGAGCTATATTGAGGTCTGAGAGGAGCTGTATTTTGATGAAAAGGAGGGGAGTAAAAACTAGTATAGTTATGTATTGGCTGGTGTTCACTACAAACAATAGATTTGAATGAAAAAAGGTTTGGCTGGTGTAACTCAGGTGCAGAAGACAGAAATTCATACCCCATTCCACTCTCTTTAATGGCGATTTCTGGAAAAGTGTCTCTACACAGTAACCATAGGAAATCAAGATTTTTTAGTGATTTTCTTGGAAAAGAGGTACCTTAGGAAGCTACACCTAGCGGTCTGTGCTCCAATTTCTCCCTCTCCTTCTCCTAGGGAACAAGGATTCACAATACACTGTTTTCTTTGCATAAATTGGCAGAAGGTTTTTGTGTTTTTTTTAAATACATTAAACCCCTATCTTCCTAAAATATAATTCCCACCAGAATACAGTGACAAGCACTTTTATTTTATCCTCTTTTTATTACAAATTCTTGGCATTTTAATATTTCAGGGGCTGATACAGAGAGCATCCCATCTCCTCCTCTCTTCCCTCCCTATTACTCATAATGTAGCCTCATGCAGAACAACCACTGGAATCACAGAAGAGTTGGCTTTTCAAGAAAGACATAGTGGTTAGAAAATTGCTTCCCTTTATTATTCAAATTTACAACAAAACTGTTTCTGTTTCCTCCCAAAGATGTAAATTTAACTGAACAGGTATCCTTCTTTTGCCTTGTGTTGCCAGCTCCATCATGAAAAATTTTGCATGGTCTCTGATACTGTGCATCAGAGCTTGTATGAACAGCTGGGTCTTGTTTTGCAGTGTGAGTCCCTGCATGTCCTCTAAGGGACCTAAAATGCCATCTCTCTCTGCTTTGTCCCAGACAAAAAGGAAGTTTTATGAAGAAAAACATTGCTTTTTGGTATAAAAACCCCAATTATCATCAAGTTAGCAAAGTAAGGACTATGTTTAACTGAGTGGTTTGCAGAGCAGCGCAGTGTCTCTCTTGAGGAACAGCAAAGAGAAAGACCAGCATTCCTCAGGGTAAAGAAAACAGGCATAGGTACAAAATGTGAGTTGTTGTTGAAATGTTGGTGTAATTATCCTTGGTGAGTAGAATATTAAGTAAAATAGAATAAAACAGAGAACAATATAAAACTAAAAGCTCCTGTGGAAGTCATGAAAAGAGCAGGAGTTGTGGAATAGTGATGTTAAGCATAAAGTTTGATTTAAGCCAGCTGGGAGAGCGAGTGGACATGTGTCAATACAAAGAGCAAGGTACCAAGGTACCAACATCTATCTGGAGTCCACTGCTCAGCCTTTCTCAGCAGGCTGGGCAGCTCCTTCAGCAGCTGGGTCTAGTAAGTGTTCTTACCTCTCATTATCCTCACATTCCAGTTTTGGGAACTAGGCAAACAATGGGCATCATGTCCAACAATGGCAAAAGTCCTTTAATAACTGTGGGAGCAATGGGAGGGAAGAGAACATGTGGGAGGGGAAAGAGGGATGGACCCCTTCTCATGTTCACCTATGAATATCATAGCCAGAAACAAAGTAAGACAGGCAGTGCTGGATCTAAACAAACCATGATCCTTCAGCCATGATCATGCACTTTCCATTCTCTTGTTAGCAAAATGCTTGCACTGTGGTGCTTGAAGGCACTCGGGGTTTGCTGCACCACGGTGGATGGCAGTTTAGTTGACCAGGTTGTGCTTTAATGGAGGAGCTTTGGGCATCACTTGGTGTACAAAAGGCCTGAGTTACTCACAAGTGTAGGGAGATCTTTCCCCTGATCCCTGGATGCTTTAGCCCCATTACTTGAGTAACACATGAGAAGTTAGAGAAGTGTTTGGACAACAGTGTTAGCAGCCACTGATTCTCTGCTTTGTGATACTCCTTTCCCAAAGTACCAATTATTCTCCTCAACTTTCTTCTCTAAAGCTGAAGTTCTTAGACTTATGCACTTCTCTGGACTCTGGAGGGATGCTGCTCTAGAATTTCTTCTTGCTCCTATAGTGTTGAGGTGCAGAACTCATTTAAAGCACACTGCACCCCATTGGTTGCCTCGAACACACAAGAAAACACTGGAGCAAATATCCAAGCATAGGATCCCAAAGAGCTTAAAACACTCAGCGTAAAGCATTGGAGAACAACTCTTGGCTGACTAAGGAATTCCATTGGGAAGTTTCCTTGAAAAAAATGTAGATGCCTTGCTGATTTACCCATAGTCTCATTCAACCATCGTGGACCAGGTGTCAGGTTTAGAATTTATTTCACGTATCCAGCTCCCTTGAAACATATTTTCTTCATTTTTCCATGATTTAAGTATTTTATTTTTCTGCACCCTAAGAGTACATAACAGCCACTGCTTTTCCATGGCAACGCCTGTTTCCAGAATTTGTCATCTGGTGTTTCATGTTTTTCTCTCTCTTTTTTTCCCTCCCTCTTCACCCGTCTCCCCCCTGCCAGCAGCTCTAACATTGCTCATTCTACATCCATTTTGACTTCAGTATCTGAATGACATTTTCTTTACTGCACATCAGATATTTCAGTCGGTCTGTATTCCAAGCCTTCTGCAGTTATACACTCAATTAAGCTGTCTGTATTACTCCTTGCATGGAGGGCAATACTACTTCTTGTGAACTATTGATGGAATACCATAATCTTACAATTTTTGCTACTGTGATATTTATTTATATGGCATTATTTAAATATTTTTTTCTGACTGAAGATGCAAAACATCTGCTCTTTAGACAATATAAATCATACCAGCCATAATTAATTTAAAAGACCAGGCAGCCAATAGCCTCTTGTCTACAGTTTAGCAACCTTTAGAGTTTAGCAGCTTTACTTATTTTTGTCTGTGAAAAAAACAGAAAATGGTAAATTTCTAGGCAAAAGAACATACATGTAAAAAGTGGCATGTAAATAACTGCTAAACAATGCTTTTTTGGTCCTCTTACTCTTCCTCCTAAGTTTCTTCCTATTGCCATTTTACAAGTACTAAGTCTTGCCTTTTTTAATGTGTTTTTTTTTTTTTCTTTGTAACTGTTGCTCTAGAAACTGCTGTCATGAGGGTGATAAAGGCCCTCAGCGTGGACATCATCCCAGGAGCAGAAGGATACTGGTAGCAGGAAGAGTATTCCCTTGAACTTAGGGGAAAGAGCTCTTACACCAGGGGAGTCAGGAGACCATGAATTGATTTATGGCAGAAGATGTGGTTAGAGGCAAGAATTTCTGTAAGCTCAGATAGGCAGTCTTTGGCCAGGGCAGACTTCCAAGCCCTCTGAATTATCAAGTGTTGAGAAAACCTGGATCCCTCCTGGAGCCTGTATTGCAGTTCCTAGGTTCCACAATCCCTGTCTCCTGGGGAGTTGTCATGCCTGTTATTGATAGACCAGAGAATCAAAGAGCTGAGAATTCAGTTGCTAAGAGTCATGTTGGAGATTAAAATACCACAGAATTTAAAAATAAATAGGAAATGTGTTAAAATTCTGACTTGGCAACAGCAACTCATCATCAGTAGAGTTGATGTTCTCTAGGAGTCAAATGGGGTTGAGTTTGGCTCTAGACTGTAAGGTTTTATTTTGAAATAAACAAAGATCTCAGCATCCTTTTAGCCTGTTTCGTAAAATGAAAATATTATCCACATTTCCCCCCTCTATTTCTTTTTTCATCCAAGGCATTGATAAAATTTAAAAAGCCCAACACAAGCAGGAAATTAGAAAATGCTTATCTTGGTGTCAGTCAGTCATAGGCAAAGCAGGCAGCTTGACCCCTGTGGTTGAGAACAGTGTACCTGCATTCCTGTAAGACTGCTGTACACTGAGGTCAGTGCTCTTCTGCCTGTGCATAACCTGGGAAGGAATTAATTGTTTTATTGTGAGTTACAGGATGGGTGCGGTTGCTCACCGGATTAGGAGAAGGTGTTTCAAAATCGTGCTTGATAGTCAGGAAGAGCAAGTGTCTCATTGCCAACACCAACACCTAAGTGTGTAAAATTGGTTTTAAGATATAACTTGTTTTGCTTTCACATAACGCTGCTGTGGGAGATGCACATTTAAAGTACTTAACTGTGTTTTCTTTCTGTTTTTAGATTGTGTTTCTGGAACAAGCTGATCAGCTGGAGCAACTGGCTAAGACATGGGGATTCAAAACATCTGACATAAGACAACTGAGTAAACAGTATGTGTTTTGTTAAGACTAATTTCAGCAAATGTAGTTTATTCTTTGAGTGAGGTAAAGGGAGTCTTTGGAACATATTTTGACAGGAAACATGTTAAATCCATATGATGCCCTTAAATTCAATGGGCCAAATTCCATCTGAGTGCAGAGAGAGCTCCTTACCCAGAGGTGCCTGTGTTCTGGATGTTCTTTGTGCATTCCTCGGTTTGGGATGGCAGACATGGCTGAATTGTGCTGGCTGATGTATACTGCACAAGACAGAATGTCACATTTCACTTCAGGCATAATCACTTCTGTGCCATTCTTTCTCAAGATTACATTTTATATCCATTTTGTTAGCAGTGGGCTGTGCCTAACGTGAAACTCCGGATGTAGTAAATGGAGGTAACACTGACACTGCAGATGTGGAACTCATTTTGTTGGACTTTGACACATTCCATAATAAAATATATTAATACAATTAGAAGATTTAAACCTTCTAAACACAGAGCTTTTGATTTCTCACTATACTGCAGCTAGAGCACTCATTTTTTCTTCAGTCACTGAAATCCCCCAACTTTATAGTGAAGTGAAATACTTTTGGACTGTATCTACTACTCTTTGCATGTAGTAGCACTGTAAATGACTTGTGGCTTAGAATTGAGAGCTGCAGCAATTCTTCTAGTAATCAATTGTTAAAAAATTTGTATGCTTTGCTGAAAGGCTAATCATACAGTATATATGAGTAATCAGATACTTTCTTCACTTGAAATGGCCTGAGGAAAATGGAAGGGGCTGAGAAAATGAATCAGATTGAGGAAGACTTTTCCTCAATTTATGACCTCCAATAAAACAAAAGGAAGGAGAACTGAAAAGAGACAAAGTTAGTTCATTCAGTAGTCAGGGAGATGGAAAGGGGAGTGAGAGCTGTGTTGTGCAGTAAGGAGTTCCAGCACAAAACAAAATAGTCATAGCAACTTCCTAGTAATATTGATATATTCATCTCTGGTTTTGCATGAACATTACATGACAACATATAATTTTACAGTTCCATGCCTTTCCCATCAAGGTATTGAGCAGAGCTTTTTTCACCAGTGTCTATGTCTGCATCTTTAGACACAGTGTCTGTTCTTCCATTAAGCCTTGAAATTAATTGATTTTATATATCTATATAGACATATAAATAATATAGATGAAAACTGGCCTATAGGAAGTCACATTTTGTAAATATAATTGTCTGAAAACTAGAGGAGTTCCATTTATATCCATCCTAGGAAACAAGACTGTGTACAAATCTCTTTTACAGGTGACTTCTACAGCTGAGGAAGTTTTAGTTATTGTGAAGTCAGTTCCCCTTTGTTTGCTGGCATTTAGGGATAATTGGATTCATCATGCTCTTATACTGTTTTTCTCGCAATTAGATATATGTATTTTGCTGTGTAAATGGTATTACTGAACTGCTTCATACCAAAAGATGGGTATGAGTAGAGATGCAGTAGGAATTAATGGGCTGATGCTGGAAGAAACAGGTTAATCTGTGTGGATTTTACTCAATTATATTCTTTAAAAGAAAGCTACTTACCATGGAGAATTTTGAGGAATTTTGGATTATTACAATTTTATTTTCTTTCCTCAGTGAATTCTTCATGCCAGGATTGGTTGATACACATATTCATGCCCCTCAGTATTCATTTACTGGTACAAGAGTAGACCTGCCTCTTTTGCAGTGGTT
This sequence comes from Notiomystis cincta, assembly GCA_013398075.1. Classification (NCBI taxonomy): domain Eukaryota; kingdom Metazoa; phylum Chordata; class Aves; order Passeriformes; family Notiomystidae; genus Notiomystis; species Notiomystis cincta. The sequence goes on from VZRX01007519.1 coordinate 31,165, forward strand.
GACTTCCTACACGTTCCCAACAGAAGCCAAATATGAGGACAGTGGTTTTGCAGAAGAAGTGTACACCAGAGTTGTTGTAAGTCCTGCAAACAACATTTACCTGCTTGATGACATTCATTTTTGTGTAATACAAGTATGTTTCCAGAAGGTCAGCAGAAAGAGCAGAGCTTGTTTTACTGTCATGGAAACCAGATAAACCCAAGATTGCCACTGTTCTAGTTGCTAGCCAAGGTTGTCTGTTACTAGTTCCAGTCTCCTTCTGCTGCTGCTGGCAATAGGGTTCATTTAATCACAAGGTTAACAATGTTTATCATCTTTTCTGAATACAATGACCAACATTTAATCTACTCTCAGAATTAGTACAGCCAGCAGGTGCAGACAACCTCAATGCAGAAATAACCAAGCACAGTAAAAAAAAAAAAAACTATGGGGATGTTTCCTTTTCTGTGCAAAAATCCTCTATTATGAACTCACCATCTGCAAAAAAACACATGCAAGAGAAGATACTTCTCATAGATGACAAATTTAGGGTGTTCTGTGGTGGTAAATGAAGACATTGCTGCTGCTGAGGTCCTTATAAGTAGGAATATCTTTCACTGCAGGGGCTTTTTCGGTATTGTGAGACAGAGACACTCTTTGAGCTAGACTGGTTCTGAGCAGTATAAAGTCTTTAAGATCATCTGAATGGACTGTAAGAAGCTAGGTCATATTTCAGAGTTCTCTCCTATAACTGAAATTTATCCTCAAATATGTGGACTGAAATATCTTCAACAGATTAAATTATTTGGCCAGCATAATTTGCTGTTACTGTGACAGCATCTGTTGTCAACACAATAACATAACAAATCTGAAAAGGACAGTTATAGTGTTCCTCGCCACACAAATTTAAAAAGAAATTACTTTCTGCCATCTGCCAAGATAAAAACACATAGGAGCAGCTTGGTCCTGAGCTCTAGTGACAAGCACACATGCCTTCAACTGCTTAAAGCATTCACCCTTGAGCTGTGTGCCCCATACCCTGTTACAGTGCAGGCTGAGTGAGCCCAGCTCATCTGGGGGGCTCACTGTGCAAAGTGTGCCACAAAATCACCTGGAAAAGAGCTGCCAGCGGGAGGGGAAGTTTGCTGTGGGAGCCTGAACACAACAGCTGGGGTGTCCCCATGAGAATCAAGCAGAACAGGGTCAAGAAAATATCTTCACCCAGAGAAGACACAGAACACCAGTCACTCTGCAGTGTTTGATGGGGCCCGTAGTAACCTTCGTAGAAACAGGACTAAACCTGCAAGGAGCAGATTTTTTTCACAAGTATCATTGTGCTTTTGAAGCTGCAATGAAAACACAGTGGATTTTTTCAAATCAAAATCCTGTTTCCAGCAAACACTTTCTATACTCAGTGAAAGAAACAATTTAGGTGAAATTTTCCTGCTTTTAGCTGGAACCCTCTCTTTGTGCTGATGATTTGGCAACATAATGTTTTTAGATTTCATTTAACCATGTTGTTAGGACTTCAGAAGTAGAGAATTCTCAGTTTTAAAAGTTAGGAAAGACAAAGGTAACTTGTCTCACTAATGACATTGTTATTTTTGAGACTCTTTTTTGGAACTCTGAAAGATTTTCACTTGAATGTTGTAAGAAAAAGGCAGAGCTTGGTTTCATGTTTGTCAAATAATTAGTTTGAGACTTCTCCAAACGTTATGTTGGATGTCTCACCTTGTATGTAATTAAAAAAAAAAAGAAAATTCCCAAATTACTTGGCAGCCAGAATCCAAAAACATAGTTTAAACCTCTATGTTGGATAAGAAGTCAACATAGTTTGCATCAGTCGCAAGCACAACAGAAGCTACAAACTTCATCATGAATTAAAGTAACTAAAATAGCTGGTCATTTACTGCTGTGTTCCCCAGAAGTAATATGAAGAGGTGTCCACCACCATTTCCTTTCAAATGGTATATTAGATGAATAATTAGCTCATAGTCCGAGCGGTTGTGCTCAGTTTGCTTTTACTGTTAAATTTGTTACTTTGTATTTGGGGATGACAAAGGTTTTTGACACATGAGAACCTGACTTGATTTTCCAGCTAGATCAGGCAGCTCAAACAAAACCACCATGTTCCCCAAAAGGCTTCCTCTGCTAACACCAGATAAACAGTGCTTCACTGTGAAAATTGGAGAGCATTTCATGACTAGGAAGTAACAAAAATGACTAGTTGTTTGTATTTCTAAATATAAATTGGAGTATTTCCAGTTTGAGGGAAGGCATATAGACTGGTTTCTATGGGTTTAGCCATTGCAAAAATTGTGATGAATTTTTTGTATTTATTAACCCTCAGTCTTAAAAAAGCTATTATGAAATTAAAAATCTATATTTTTACCTTCCCACTTCACCGCAAAATTTCACAATAACTAAATGTTCTTGCAGTTTGAAATGAGACTGCCTGTTCTGCATTTTGGCAGCTTTACTGTTTTTTTTTTTCCAGACAGTTGAAACTGATTTCTTTTTTTAGAGACGAACTCTGAAGAATGGCACGACTACAGCTTGCTACTTCGCAACAATTCACACAGACAGCTCTCTTCTTCTTGCTGATATTACAGGTAAGTCTGACAGTGAGTTTTGAAGGGTATTGTGTTTGAAGGATCATGTTAGCTCAAGGAAACAACGTTCAGGAGTTTTGGACTAGCTAGGGATCTGTCTTTCCCCTGATTTGTTATTTATTCATTGTACCTGTCGCACCTGTTACCCACTTCAGCACCTCTGTCCTACTGTTGCTACCCCTTGTCTCTTCACTCCCAAATCTGCTACTGGCTGAGCTTGAACTAGGTCTGCTGGAGTTGTTCTCCAGCTGCAGCTCTCTGCTCTTTCCAACCTTTTGTTATTTGAGGTTTAAAAGAGCTGAATGACAGGAGGCCCAGTCTGTGCATTAATTTCCTGATACTCTTAGGTTTCAGCTGATAATCAAGGTCAAAAATCTTCACACGCCCCCTGAAATTGGAGAAGTGGAACCTGCATCAGAATCTTATCCTTCCCTTCTGTTCACAGTTGCAAATGCCTGCTGTTTGAAAATGTAGCTCTTGCAGAATTTCTCAAGGCTCAGAGAGGTTGTAAAGCAGAGAAATTTAATAAGAACCTCACATTTCATCAAAATTCACCTGGTCTTTCTGATGTAGTAGGAAAATTTTGAAGCCATAAGATTCAACAACTCAAATAGTAAAAGTGGACAAATTTCTGATTTAGAAATACATTTGGCAGCCTAGAATTGGATATTATATGCATGTCTTGCACACGAGTTCTGATTTATTCATCTAGCATGGGTAAATCTCAAGAAACAGGCTAGAAAAATCTGGAAATTTCTCCCTCTAACTGCATGTTAGCAATCTTGTTCCTTCCCCTTAAGGAGAAATGGTTTGCTGAGATCTTTGTGCCTTTTCTCATCTCCAGATAGCCATCTACTGCAGCTACTGTACTTTGATGTTTGTGTTTCTCATCCTCTGTTTCACAGATGTCTTCATATACTACCATTATGAATTCTGGTTGTGGTTAAACTACAGTAACCTAGTTCTCATTTGTAAAGTTGGTATTAATGTGGAAGACAGGTCCTATTTCAGTGTTGTTTGTTTCCTTATTTCCTCTTTTCATTCTTAAAAGTCACGTGAATGATCCTAACTTAGAGATAAGACAGGAGCATAAATTCTGGTCACCTTAAAGGAGGCTGGGTGGGGTGGACTTTGGTTTTTATTTCACTACAACCTTTGGTAATAGTTTCTGAGAACCAGTGATTCTGAGATTTATATTCTAATGCATCTCAACAGATAAATTTGGTCAACGAGCATTTGTTGGAAAAGTCTGCATGGATATGAATGACAGTGTGCCACAATACAGAGAGATTACTGCTGACTCTGTCCAAGAGACAGAAAGGTAAAATGGTGAAATTGATGGCATAACCTTTTAAAATAAGATTTTTCATACATCTGAAAAGTGAATGTGAATCTCTCTAAGGGTTTACAGGTATGAATTTATTAGGTACAGTTTTTTTTCTTCCAGCAGTACTGTCCCCTGCAGTTCTGGCAATTCCTGCATATGCAGCTCCTGCACAGCCCAAGTAGCATCTCTCTGGCTTTTCCAAAGAGAGGGAGAAACCACAGGTCAGGGGTTGGAGAGGACATGTGTGTTTTCTGCCCCCTTTTTTCCCTTTCACAGCAGTGTGTGTGGAGGTAATGGCACCTAACACACATGTCCCCATTAACTTTTGAGCTATTTCCTTCCACCCTTTAGGTCAAGGCTTTGTTCAAGCAGTAGGACTCAGATTTCATATACCCCATTTTAAACATCTTTCCTCCATCACAGTCAAACTACTCTGGCATGCAGCTGAGAGAAAGAAGAAGAATCAAATCAAGGCAGTGTTTGTAGTGGAGGAGAACCAAGGCTGGGGTATGGCACCTCACTACCATGTTTCTTTTTTCTTTCTCACCCATGCCCAGAAAACAAATAAGCAGACACACAGCTCTTCTCATGGGACTATCTGTTTTCTTGTATAAATGCTTTAAATGTCATGCTGAAAGAGAAAACCCCTAAGAGTAATGTAAATATCTTATGGTCCCTGTGTATGGTCACTCCTCTCTTTTTACAAATCGTGCTAAAGGTGTGACAACTAAAACTAGAAATGATCATCTCTTTCCAGTGGTGTTTATATTTAAATACATTTTTTAAACATGTAGTACTAGTTATCTTCACTCTACTAACATTTGTTTTCCTCTGTGTAAATCCCCAGCTTTCATAATATGGCTCTCAGGTCCTCCAAATGGGCCTGAAGGAAGTAGAGCTTCCAGTTCTGATAGTTTTAAAAGTTCAGAATGATCTAAATAGCTGTCTTTTAAATACCTATCTTGTACCTCCAACTTGTCCCTTTTTGACTGTGTAATAAGAAATGTTTCTCAGCTTTGGATGAGAGATTGCCACAAGTACTCCATAGGGAAGAGAGCTGCTTCTTGCCATGGATCTGGAATATGTACCTGAATCACAGCAATACATTTGTAGAAGAATGAAAAAGCTGTTTCATTAAGAGGGCAGCACATTAGTTGGGTTTTTGTTGTTTGGTTTTTTAAGAATCTAAGAAATGTGATCTGTCACACTGTAAGAAAATGAACTATACTGATTTCAGTTACTTAATGTCCAGAAATATTTATATTGTATGCATGGAAATAAGACAAAAATTCCAAGTGCTTCATATATTAAATTTAAATTTCTCAAGGATTTAAATCTACCATTCTTTGTCAAAGAGGATTTAATAAAAAGTTAGGGAATTGAATTCTGGATTATCATATATGATACTATTAGTTATAGTCAGCTGCAAAGATAAGAACCTATGTTCAAGTCTGTTCTACAGAAAACTGATTTGAGGCTGAGCTTCTTTCCTCTTAGAGAAGTACATAGTCAACATACTATAGGGTGTATTTGCAAAACACACTTCATCACTTTTCATCATTTTTGAAACAGCTCACACTGTTCAAAGAAAATGAAAAAGAATGAAAATAGCCATATTGAAATTTTGGCTTGTCACCTGAGCATTATACTTCTGTTAGAGCTGCTGCTCAAGTGAGTATTTTATTGTATCAGGTAAACCAGTAAGAGGAGAGACAGGCAGATGATACCTAATTCACTTTGCATTTTGGCTCTCAAAAGTTAGACAATGGTGGGCTCAAACTCCTTTGGTCATTGCAGAGGTCGAACTTCCATCTGGTGATGCAGCACGAGCTTCAGGGCTGTGAATCCAGCCTCTAGCATTGTTTTCTATTTCTATTTCTATTTCTATTTCCTCTGAAGACTTTTGATAAAATTGATACAACATGTGTTGTGACCAAAAGGACACAGTTTTCTTGCTATAAACTATGACATAAAATTTCACAGAGATCCTGTCCAGAAAGCACCTCAAACAAAGTGTGTTTTGGAAGTCACTTACATACACTGAACAAATGGACTTTCAAAGAATTTCCTCCTTCCAAAGTCAGAGGAAGTTAAGTTTGCTCATCTGCATTATCTGTAGTGACTGCTTGAGGTTTTTTGTACAGGTCTGAGGTAGCTTCTTTTATTTAGCAGAATAAGTAAATCTTTATTTTCAGGAAGGAAATCATCTGTACACTTACATTAATGTAAGCATTTCCAGAAAATCAAGAGTTCTTTAAGTGAACGAGACATATGCCTCTACAGTAAGATATAAAATACTGCTGCATCTTTTAAAATTTGGATTTGAAAAGATTTTAACACTGCAATTTAAATTCATGGACAGGCAAATTTAAGTTTGGTTTGTTTTTCCTATCCTCAATATTGCAGCTGTAGGTTATAATAATGTTTTCAACTCATTTAATGTAGCATGTGTTTGGTTTACAGGGAGAACTCAGAATAATTACTGCTTGTCTAATGCTAAGTATTGCAATGAGAAAACAACAGTCTGCATGTTCAGGGTCAAATTCAAAACTAGCATAATTTGGTGTCACTATCCTGACTTCATTGTGTTCCCTCTTTTTATTTCATCTGAAAATCTGGCTCAACATTTTGTAAAAAATTGATCTATGTCTGAAATGTTCAACCAGGCATCCAACTATATATTTTTTATATTTTTCATAATTTATAATATAGATGATAGATTTATAGCAACTTTATTTCTACCCCTTTTCAGGTTTGTTAAAGAACTACTGGAAAAGAAAGTAAGTAGTGCTCTTTTTGAAATTCACTTCTGTATTCAGACATTGTGTGAATATATGAAACAGTTAATCCTGCTATCCAAAGCTGTTGTCATAGTGACAAATTAATAAATATACATCTTTCTGTGTAATAGACAGATATCATCACTCTGAAAAATGTTCTGCTAGTCACATTGAGAAATTGACTTGTAAGAGTGTAAAATCAGTTTTCTGTGCTCAGAGCAAAGCAATGTCCTATGTGTTTCTCTACTGTTTGAAATACCCAGCTTCCCAGAAATGACAATTTTCTATTATAGAAACATGGAATTCAGTTTATCACTCTGTTTATTTAAATAGACAGAATAATTAAAGGAATTCTCACCAGCAGAAATCATTGTTTTTTTCAGTAGAGTTACTAATCCACAATAAAATTAGTGTTTTGGGTCAGCACATGTCTAAAAGTATGTTTCTGCAGAAATTCATGCTTACACTCATGTGGTAAAGATAAAAATTTACATTCCAATATTATACACAGTAGTACTTTTTATATCAACCTTTAGTTTTCAGTGGCTTCTTTTGACATCCCATCTCAAAATATTCAAGAGCAGTTGCCTGAAGTTTAATGCTTAAACCACTTATGTTACTAGAGTAATGCCTAACTGTATTACTAGAGCAAGTTGGTTAATTTTCAAAGACCTGAGCTCCTTTTCTACGCTGAGATTATAAAAGGAATAGTCCAAGCTTGTGCAAAACTCCTGCCTCTGACTGATGACAGAATTGTAATCTTGTTGACTAATTTTTCAATGAAAATTTTAATCTAGAAATACAAGGTGTAAACCTCTGTAGCTCTTGGTGTCTTCTCCACTATTTCCTACTGTGTAGCATATCTGATTATATCACTATTCTTCCTATCTAGGAGTTTAGGAGTTTGTTGCTATTATAAGTAGAGAACATTGAACAAGAAAATGGCTTTGGTTTTACAGAAGCTTGCAGTTTTGCATCAATATATCTTCAAAGGTAACAGAAGTGGTACTGGAAAATATCTGGTCATTCAACTGACTCATTTCTCATCATGCACATAGGACTGTCAGCAAATATGAAAAAGTATCTAGTGCTGATGAAGACTGGTAAAATTTCAGTGACCTGAGGAGAGTTCTAATGAAAAAAAATTCAGAGAATCACAGAATCACAGAATCACCAGGTTGGAAGAGACCTTCAAGATCATCGAGTCCCACCTCTGTCCCAACACCTCAACTAAACTAAACCATGGCACCGAGCGCCACATCCAATCTCTTTTTAAACACGTCCAGGGATGGTGACTCCACCACCTCCCCAGGCAGACCATTCCAATATTTTATCACTCTTTCTGTAAAAAAGTTTCTCCTAATATCTAACCTATATTTTCCTTGGCACAACTTAAGAATTCTTTAATGAAGTTCATTAAAATTGTTGTAAGAAACCCCCGCTTTTATTCTATTTCTGCAATGAAATGCCTAATGAAAGCAAGAAAATGACTATACATCCTCCTTTGAGTTGGCCAGGATGCAGCAGGCAACCAGCACTGAAGACAGAAGGTCATTGCCATGTAAATGCCAGTCTTTCTGAGGGTTACTGATACAAAAATGTGTGACACACAGCCCCTCTCTTGCTGTTTCCAGTACCCCAGGGTCCAGCCTATAGTGACGCCCCGCTTTGGGCCCTCGTGCACGGAGGAGTTGCTGAGTGCCCTCGGGAATGTGGCGCAGGCTCACGATCTCCGTGTGCAGGTAAGCTCTGAGCTCCCTGGGGACACTTCAAAAGGGGTGGGAGGACAGCATGCTGACCCTCTGAAGAGGAGGTTCACACCTGCTGCCCTGACCTCAGCATCCACTCTCTTGGAGGCTGCTTCTCTCTTGTACCTCACAATCACAATCCTGTATTATTTTGTCCATTATTTTAATGTCTTCCAAAAGCTGGGAGTGGGACCACAGTGCCACCACACTACTGGGATGGACATGTGCACCATCTCATACCCCTTTTAAAGGAGCTACTTGTTTGAATGCCGTGAAAACTTCTTTGGGTGAATAAAGACATCCAAGGACTAGGTCTAACAATAGGCTTTACAAACACTAGTTTCTATGAATGTGTATTTAGCACCAGCAGATTGCTCAGAAGGCTGCAATGTCAGGTTCAAAGCCATTTAAAAGACTCACTCTTTGCATTTTCTTGTTGCAGAGTCACATAAGTGAGAATGAAGAGGAAGTCAAACTTGTGGAGAACATGTTTCCTGCCTACCAGAATTACACTGAACTGTATGACAAAAACAAGCTGCTAACCAGCAAGGTAGCCACATAAAAACTTCCCCAACATAACTTACATTAATCCATGCAGAGAATATTATGGTTTACTGCATTTACCTGAAAAATCTCTATTGTCTGTCAAGGTCAGTGGCAGCTGGGAGAAAGTAAGTTTATGTTCTCTGTTGAGGTGTTGGATCTTTAAATAAACCCACATTGTTCCTAAGTATTTTAGAAGAGGTGAAAAATAAACATGTTTTAGGCTCCCTGATTTATTTTCCAAAGGCTCCAGAGAAAATTAGGACAGTGGGATTAGAAGGAAGCTAGATAAGGCTAGTATGGTAGGAATGGATAATTCTTGGACAGTACCCAGTTATCCTTATATTCCAAGGTTATTATCCAGTTTTTGCACTCTGGTTTGCCTGAAGATTTCTTCTGTGGTGTTATGGTAGGATAAACTTCATTTTTTCCTAGGGGGCAGCAGCCCTCTCTGTTGAGTTCTGAGCACCAACCTCACTTGCAGACAGGGGCACTTTACTGCTCTGACTGTCCAAAAGCACTCTCATCTCATTTTACCAGCTGATTTTACCAAGCTTTGGGGGGCACAGTAGCCTGGAGAGTTGAAATTCATTAAAGCTTTATGCTGGTGAGATAAATATAAAATACATGCCCACAGTTATTATAGGTTGGAGTGCCAGGGCACACCTGATTAGATATTGGAGTGCCCATGCAAAAGTGAACAACCCAACTACAGTCAGAGCACTTAAACATCAGTCAAGTTCATTTAAATATTTAGGACAGAATTTTCAGAGGCACAAGGAGCATCTGGAAACTCCCTGGGAATTAGCTGTTGAACTCCCATTTCTTTGTGTGAAATTGTGCCCCAGTAAATTACTTGTTTAGCGTCTTTTCTGCTTGAGAAATCAATATGGACTACAGCAGTAGGTACACAGCATTAACCTTTGTTTTCTCACACAGTCCTTTGCATACTAATTTGATGTGTGAGTGTCCTAAAGTGCACATTTGTGCTGCAAGAGCATAGGTCTTAATTCTGTGACTAGTGTGCACACAAATGAAAATGGTCATGATTACAGGTGCCTTTTGGAGTCAGGCTCCTGGATATTTGGGAAAACATTCTATTGAACACAAGCATAGCAGCAAAACATCAAATATTGCCTTCTCATCCACCCAAACTAAGGCACTAAATCAATTTTTTAAAGTGTTTTAAAAGCAGGGGTTTTTTTTTAAGCTGTTGCTGAAATATTTATTTATTTATTTTTAAACCCAGTACAGATTGGCAGGGATATGCTTCAGCAGCTACCATATGCAGGTCCTTATCTGAAGATGTGGCTGTTCTCCTTGTGTTTTCTGCTACACTGAGCTTGATGAGTAGAGATGGGAGGGGTACAGTGCTGTTAGGAGATGCTCACTGGAAACAGTCCCTGTGCCATTCCCCATTTTTATGTGCAGATTGCAAGACCTAATAGAGCTCTTGCTCTTCTCTGTCAGTGGGCATTTGGCATATGAGGTAATGCCAATTAGATTTGTATGGAAATAATTGGTTTATGCACTATTAAATTTTCCTATCTTATGCTCCTATGTTTTTCTCATGAAGTTATTTTTAAAGTCAGTTATGCAGGCTAAAAAATAAAAGTAATTTATCAGTTGCATTAAAAAATTAGATTATTTTACTTAAAGAGTATTTAATATCTCTCTCTCCCTGGTGCAAACCTTTAGAGAGCCAGTGGGAAACATGATAAGAGTACATACATCTTCCATTGCATCTGATGCACTCCTAGCCCCTGTGCTTAATCTCTGTGTTAGCTACCAAATATAAATTGTAAGGTTGCTACAGCACTAGGACAACTTGGAAGTTCTTGCTTTTGTTCCTTGGAGCTCTTTGGTCACAGCAGTCACTGCAAGAGCAAGCACCCTGTATTCTTACATTGAAAAAATGAAAAAAAGGTGAAGGAATGATATGTTAGGCACACTGAAGTTAATCGGTTTGTCCCTTGTGGATTTTAAGAGCTTCATTCAAGAAGTGCATTAATTTCACTAGAGGGTAACGTGTGTCCTTTTTGGTGTGCAGCAAACCTCACAGCCACAGAAGTAAATTAAATACTGAGTAAACTGGTGATTCTCTTTCTCTTTAGACATTGATGGCTCATGCCTGTCATCTTTCTGAAGAAGAGCTGAAACTTTTTAGTCTTCGTGGAGCTGCAATTTCACATTGTCCCAACTCTAACTTTTCGTAAGTTAAAAAAAAAAAGAAAAGAAGAATGGTGCATAATTAAATAAAGCTATTGTTTGTGTGGCACCCTGAGTTGATGCTGCCATTGCAAATCTGTTTATATGATACCTCATTACACCATAAATGACATTTTGGATTGAACATGACCATTCATTATCCACCTCTGTATAGCGTGCTCTGAAATGATTGTGGTCTTTCAGTTTAGTTATTGCATCTATATCCATACCTACATTAGTATTTACTTTCTAAAAATTTGTTTCTTTTGACTGTTCTGTCAGTGGTAGATTCAAGGCATGTCCCTTCTCCCTGAAGTGTGCTAATGTTTTGGGGGAATGGACTATAAAATCTTCTTTCTATTGAGCCAATATCAGATACTGCATGCTATCCAGCCAGAATAAATAATAAACCAAACCTTGTACATGTTAAGGGAGAGTCTTTGCCATAAAATGGCTCTGCAGCCCTGCTCCTCCTGAGTTTTTCCTGCATGTAGCACACAGAATGTGTTTCTTCTTCCAACCCAGGTTGCGCAGCGGTGTCTTAAATGTGCGAAAGGTTCTGGAGCACAACGTGAAGCTTGGTCTTGGCACAGGTTAGTTTGCTGTGAAAGGGCTCTTCTGGGAGCCAGTGGGAGATACAAAAGCATTCACCTGTTCATATTTAAAAATCAGCATGTCTCCAACTTTTAGTCCTCCTTTGTTTTTCTCCACTGGAGTGAGGAAATCTAGAGTATTGAAACCTAGGGTTGGTCCAAACTTAAAAGCAAACAAAAAATTAATGAAGAGTTTTGCTGTCGTTGTGAGCTTAAACAGGGCTTGAAAAACAAATTTTCAGGTTTCTGTTTTTGTGTTGTGTTCTATTCAACTGACTGTGTGTGGGAGCACATTTTCTGGGAATTATGCCTTCAGAGACAATACTCAGCAGCAGAACTTGTTGGGTTTACCACATATGTCTCTTCATAACTTTGAATTAAAGCTTATAGAAATTTAACATGGAGAATATACCCAAAGCTTGTTTCTAAGAGTCTGATCCCTTCTAGATGTTGCTGGTGGATATTCAGCTTCTATGCTCGATGCTATAAGGAAAACAATGATGGCATCTAATAGCCTTCAGATCAATAAAGTGAATGAAACAGGACTAACACTTGAAGAAGCTTTTCAGCTTGCTACTCTGGGAGGAAGCCAAGGTAAGAAGAAAATTCTTTAGTGTGCACACAGAGGGCTACAACTCTTTTTGATTTTATTTCTGCCTCTTTTCATGGGTTTTCTGGTGCCAGAGTGAAATCTAACTGGTGGGCAGAGATAATCCTTCAGTTTCTCATACCCATACTAGGCTTTTTAGAGAAGAGTACTCTATTAATGTTGAGAGTTTAATAACAAAACCTTAATGGCTTTTCAGGGTTGTACATTTGCTTTGCAAAGATCCTCAGCCTTCTTAGTCATAAGATTATATAGTGCTTGTCTATTTATCGTAGCAGCTGGAGATTTGTTTTCTCAGCAACCATCACCTAGAAGAAAAACTGCAATTACTGTAAAATCATGCATTCTATTTGTCATCAGTTTCTAATTTTGCTTGTCCTTTTTGAGCTGTCAGTGAGGCAGCTTGTTGCAAATCAAAACACCATGCAAATCACTCCTCACTCAGGGAAGAGCAGAAAATTTAAACAGGCTATCCACCATGGCTGTTCAAAGCACAGTTGCATCTTCAGAACACAGGCATACAGTGTATGTGTTATCCAGTTTGGGAGAACCAGTTTGTTATGATCAAAGTGCACATACAAATAGATACAATTAAAAAAAAATTAGTGAAAGTGGTATGACTTAGCAGAGAAATCCTATTAGCAGTGAAAATCTATTATTGTTTCAGTCAGCAGAAATGAGCTCACTACCTTCTAAAGCACTGGTCCCAAATCTTTTCAGTGTAACACCTCTGTAGCTGTCAAAAAGCTGCATTGGGAATTATGAATGGAAGTTTGAAAGATGTAGTGAAAATATCGTCAAATATTTTCTCAGTTCTTCTCAGGACTCTATTTGAATTCCTGGAGACTGTAATGGGGGAAATAGAGAAGATAAAAGATGAGCAGGGAATAAAAAGTGTTCTTTTTCCTGCAATATATACTCTTCCACAAAGTGTGACAATACACTAGCTGAGACACAGAAAGGAAGACTTTTAAAAACTCCAAACTCATATTTCCTTTCCCAGCTACTCTTGTGCTTTTTCTATATTAGGTTTCCTTGGTGAAGTGTCAATTTTGTATAATGATTTTAAGCTGCTTTATCTTTACTGAATCACTTTTATGGGTAGAATGCAAATTAATTCTACAAGCTGTCAGTAGCCTGGATACTGAAAGTGAAAATTTCAGTAGCAGAAATTTAAAGGAGTGATTCTTTTGCTGGAATAATTTGCTTTGTTAAGACTCCTAAGCACTTGTCACCCTCTTGCGTTTAATCTAAAAATTGCATTCTGCTCAAAACCCTGAAGGAACACGAGATCATTTTAGTTGAAATTAGTAGGTAATCAAAATATTTCATAATCTGTAGGAGTTTAAATGTTGCTAAGATATTGTGGTATTCCTGCCACTCACAAACTTCAATGAAGACTGAAGTTCCTTTATCAGAGCAATCTG
>VZRX01007520.1:8629-22098 GCA_013398075.1 Notiomystis cincta
TCTTCCTCCGAAAGCCGAGAGAAAGAGGGAACCCAGCTGCCCCTGTCCCAGCTCTTACCGGCCCCAGTTCTCCTGATATCTTGGCCCCTTTCCAAGAAACCCTCAGACAGAGATGGTGCTGCCAGATGCTCCCGAGGCTTGGCCAGTTCTTTGTTCTCCTTAAGTATTATTCATTAGCGTTTCTTAGGAATTGTATGGGAAAAAATTCCCTAACAAAAGGAGACAATTTAACCCTCAACAACTCCTTGATGGGGAAAGATTTGCAGATGTTAGAAAACAAAAGGTCCCTGAAACTAATTTTTCTATTAGGGTCCTAAAAGATCATTAATCTTCATGTGGATAAAGTTATTGTTGAAGTTACTTCTTCCAGAGATCGTACTGAATTAATTTCCAATTCCGCACGGGAATGGCAGTCTTAAACTCAGTTCAGAAGGCAGTGAGAAGTTCTTAATTCTGAATTTCTTATGGATGTAATTTTGACATCTTGAGCTCATTTTGTCCATAGGAAATGGTGCTAAGTTTATAATACAGAGCATTAACAGTAGTCATATTAACAGCATAACAGAGAGATGCCTCCAAAATTATTGACAAGTCATTGAAATTATTGAAAAACACAAGTTTCTTCATAGATAAAAAGTGTGTTGTTACCTGAATTTAATGATAAAGTTAAATGGTAGAATTGTAGCCCTGCATAATCTGAATTTACTGAAAGTTTTTAATTGATGAGATGAAAATATTTTTGAGTTTTATGTTGCATATTTCAACATACAGGGTCCAAGAGCTCTCTGGAAGGGAATGGGCAGCACTTTCATTGTTCAGGGCATAACCCTGGGAACAGAAGGCATCATCAGTGAATTTACACCTTTGCCAAGGTAATTTTTGGATTTTTTAGCACTTTAAACAAACTAATAAGTTGTTGACTTATTTTCAAAGTGTTAGAAATATAAAGTTGTTTGAAAAATATTACTTTGTGAGAACAGCCAGACATTAAATAGGCGTTTCCAAACACAGCGTGATTGTCTTAGGAAAGACAACCTTATAATCCATAAATAGTGAGAGACTCTCTGTGAGCTTAATATGTTTGTGTCTGCTTACTGGTCTGGGTATAGAAATACTGCAGCAAACTGGTCTTTGGTACTCCATAATAAAAAAAAAATCATAATTTTCTTTTATTTAGATTTTTATTGTGTGGTAATAGCAAATACCATACTTAAGGTAAAAATTCCTGGTCTTATTAATCTGAATACAGAAAACTTGCACAGCTAATGAGCCAACACTGACATTTTGCTGAATATTTCTTTGGTAGATGAGAGAACAGAATGGCCTGTATTAGTAAATGAGAAGACATGGTAAATGAGAGTCCATGTGACTGGCAGTTTGGTCTTCTGCCTTCCTTGACCAGCAACTATATGTACCTTGTTCAGTAGTCTCATAAAAAAGATGTTACAACTAAAAATTACTTCATTTAAAGGGATAGTCATCACTCTACACCACTGTGTCAGTTTTCTGCTACAGAAGTTTAGTAATATTTTTACTAAAAATACTCAGGGACATGGAAGCTACCCAGGGTTTAAAAAAAAGATATGTTGTTAGGCTGCATCAAATACTATTATGATGCATGCATCCATACTAATAAAAGCAGGTATTTGCAAGTTCAAAAGCATTTGCAAGAGCATTCCATATTTAAATTGTATGGAGTATGTATTTAAGGTTTTTGGTCAGCTCTGTTTCATAGGTAATTGAAGTTTCCAGGCATGTGCTTTCCTCCAGGTGTTTTAGATACAGCTCTAGGGTATGCCTAAGTTCATGAGATGTCATATGGTGTTTATATCTTCATAGTTCTGAATTCTCACAAATGTGAGCAATGATTTTCTGCTTGAGGGCCACTTCAGCAGTTTGAAAAGTAAGCTGGTGCTGCTGCCAAACGAAGCAAACCTTTCTGCTGGAACCAGCTTCATTCCTTCCTCTGTTCTGCTCCCATCTTTGTGCAAAGCCAAAATGTGAACAGTCAGGAAACTAACTGTGTTGGGAAACTGTTCTGCTAAAATGGTCGTACCACCCCACAGCAGTGTTGTGCTGAATGTTCTTTCTTTCTTTTTAATGGTGGCTTGCATGTTCGGGCAGTCACAGGGAGGAGAAGGTTGTTGCTTGTAGCGGCAGTGCCAGCAAATCTGATTTAAAGGTTATTTAACTACGTTATCAAGCTTCAAAGAACACAGAGAAGCGAAATGTCAAATCTAATTCTATATTATGGTATCTTGAAAGAATACCCCTGTTTTAGGAGAGGAGCGCAGAAATGGGTGTGAACATTTTGTACTAGACAAACTTGTGTAATTGTTCTACCAGTGCAGGGAGAGTTACACCTTGTGGATTGACAGGTTAGGCTTTCACACATTTGCTTGGCTGGTTTCATTTTCCACATCATTTAAGTATTATGGGTAAGTGATGTGATCCAAGTGTCTGAAATATATAATGATAAAAATTATTTTCTGTTCCTGTTTAGTGGTTGACCTATGTATTTAAAATGTTACAGCTAGCAATAACACACAGTTCTTCCAAAAGACTAAAATCTTGCCCTTCTTGGATTAGAGTTGTTTTAACTACAACAGTGTCTGACTGTGATACCTAGACAACAATTGAAGCTCAAAACTTTATAGCTTGTTATTAAAAATGCAAAGTCTAATGTGCCCTGCACTTCAGACAAATATCTATAGCTAGAGTATTAACCATATGCATTGTAAGTACATGGAGTATTTGAATGGTATCTTGAGCTAGGTGGGCTTATATTTTCTGTGAAGTGGAATGTAGACATTTGCTGTTCATATTTTGAAGTGTGTAACTTGAAATACTACTTTAAGGGAATATTTTTGACATCGCCTTTGTGTTAAACACACAGGTTTTCTTCTGTTTTGTCAGAATATACCAGGGACTGGTTATAAGACAAAAAAATTCTGTTACGTCTGTACAGAATTTCTATGCAACTTCTAGTCTGACCTCTTGTTCTTGATTTGTTCTTGTCTAACTGTGCGAGAATATGATTTTGATTTTCTGGAAAGAAACAACAACAAAGTAAACATAACCTAAAGAAGAGAAGAGCACAACCAAACCAAAATTAAATAAAAATGATTTCTCAATAAAGGAAAAATATTAAGATTTTTAAGTACTCCAGTGTTCTCTGAAAATTGCTTTAAACGTTTCTACACAAGGTTGCTAAATAAATGCAGAACACTAAAGTCAGTTGCTGAGAGAGCTGCAAACATCTTATTAATTCATAACTGAAACCATTTTTGATAGAATGTCTGACAGGCCTGAAAAAACTGTTAGAAGTTAAGCATAATTTACTAAATGTGTTGCTGTGTCTTTCCAATATGAGAAATATTCAACATAAATAGTAGAACACTAGTATGAAAATTGGATGTTGATTGTGGTAAATACTTCTCTTTTTAGAGAGCTTTCACATAAATGGAACCTCAAGCAGATAGGTGGACACCTTTTACTCAAAGGGTAAGTATAGCATGTGTCTTATGTCTTATTATCAAAAGATAATAAAACTATCAAATGGACCTAAGTTTAGTCTGCTGCTGTGCTTACTTAGCAAGATACTAACAGTACTTTTCAAATGCTGATTTTTTGAACAATCTGGATTGCATACGTCAGTTTCACAGGTTTTCTCATACTAGGTCCCTGTGTCTGTGGAACTCAACTGATTTAAAAGACTTTCAGACCTTAATCAGTCTGGTCACATGGAAGTAGAATTTAACTAAACTTTTGACTGAAGCTTATCTCAGCTTCTTCATGTACATTTTAGTAACTGAGTTGGGCTTTGTTAAGTTTCTCACAGGAATAATTTAGTGGATAACTTGATCAACTTCCAGGTGCCTGTTTGGCTAAAATTAGAGTATTAGTCATTATGTTAATCCTTATATTATTAATTTCTACAGGTTAACACATGTGGTAGCAATGCCTTTTNTTGGAACATTTAAAAAAATACTGTTACTCTTTATAGATTAGATTATGTGGAGAAATGAATCTTTGAATTCAGGTTTATGTTGCAATAGTTGCATTTGTTTTGCTTGAGGCTGTATGACTTAGCTGAAGTGGGTGTTTACTATGAAGGGCATAGTAAACTATCTTAACTCTAAATCTAGAATTAGAAGAACATTTAATGTGGATAGTTGGAATATATTGTCTATGAAATAGGGACATGCTTTATATCTGTATTCAGCAGATAAAACATAAAGAAGTTTTTCTCATATAAGATTTTTAAACTTTGCCTTGCTAGGCAAATTGTTATAGTGACATCTGTCCCCTATAACAACTGTATTTTTTTCAAATACTTCAGTGGGAGTTTTGATGAAAATACTCAACTCTACACTTCTAGGACTGTTCCCATTCAATCAGCTTTTCACTTTTAATCTTCATCTAGTTCTTCCATAGCCACAAAAATTAAAACCTGGACCTATTACTTAGAATAGATCTTAGCTTGTTCTGTAGCTGTGCAGGGTACCCCATTAGCACTGTGTTGCAGACTGCCTGTCAGTGAGGTGTTGCATCTCTTTCTGGAGGAAGGTAGGGGTTAGCTGTGCAGACATGGTCCAGGGTAGTTCTCCCAGCCATCTCCGTATAGCGGCTTGCTCTTAGGTGACATGACACAATCTCTGTGCAGCCAATGGAACTCTCTCTGTAGAGGGAGTGCTCATGCAGAGGGTGCAGAATAGTCATCAGTCATCAAAATAATAATTTTTGTTCATACCATGGGCAAGTTATAAGTACTGTCAAGACTCATTTGCTGGTGTATGTCTCCAAAATGGTGCTTTTTCTGGGGAGAAGGCTGACTTCTGCAGTTTCTTAGTTTCAGCATGTACTTTAGAGGCATGGAGTCTTTTTAAGGGGCAGGATTCTGCTCTGGGCAGAGGATCCAAGCTGAAATGAGCCAGAAGGTACTAGGAGAGCTGTTCTGTCTGAACTGGCTGCATTATGGATTAAGAGGACAGGTGAGATTTTGCATTGAGAGGTATAGACAGACTCCCAACAACAAACTTACTTCCTCCAAAGATACTCTATCTTTTAGAAACACTCTTTCCTTGGGATCTCTGAGTTTGTGAAATATTTGGGACACTTAGCTGGTATCATAATGGGAAGCTGGCTGCAACTCAAATTTTTAAATACTGGGGAATGGCTCTATCCTGAACATACCGTAGTTGTGGAACTAGAAGCAGTGGTGGAACACTGTTAATGTTTCTGGAGTTCATAGCAGGCCACTGAATGTCATACTATATTTATGTATCTTACTGCTTGTATTTTTGTATGAAAGGATGCTGCATTACCTGTGTTATTGGACATGGGTAATTTTTTAATCAATAAAAGACAAAAGAGAACATGATTTAGAGCCTGTCTTCTGTTTGCAAAATAAGTATAAAGCTTCTGTGCTAGAAAGCAACTTAATACGAAAACAATACAAAGCCAAAAAAACACATTTCTCCCAGCCTTTTAGATGGGTGATCTTCTCTGTGATGGAGTGGTTATGAGAATTCCACTGAGATCTGAGAATTTTAAGATTCAGCTGTGTGCAAGTGTTTTAGTGAACAAGTGTGTCTGTGTGTTTGTGTGTGTATGCTGTATGAAATATGTTCTTGAGTTCCTGGAAGCATCATCATGAGCTTGTTAGAAACACAGCAGGGATAATGATAGGATTTGTGAAGATTTTTAGACTGTATTAATCAGTGCAGAGGGGGCAACTTGGCTTGCCAGGTTTGCATTACATTCCTGTGCTATGAGAGGACCATGACCAGTGACAAACCAGAAAAGTTAAAGACCGTTGGATTTGCTACTAGCAGGTTTATATTGACTTTGATTGTCTTAATTCTGATACAAACCATGCTGTTCAACAACATCTGTTTCACACTTATCCAAGTAAATAAATTTCATCAAAATAGCTGTAAATGGTGGAAATTTGTAGCTGTCACATTTGTTCTCTTGTCATTAGCATCTCAAACCTTGTGGTGGCATGTTTGGTCAAAGCAAGAACGGTTTTGAAGTGCAGTGATTAGGGATGTGGGACAGGAGAGGAGTCAGTATGAGTTGTGCTGCTTAACTTGTATTTAACATGGGCAACAACATTATTTTCTCAGGTGTTTGCACTGGTTTCTCTCCTGCACAGAAAAGACAATGAAGGTTCTGCAGGCTATTTAGTATTTCTCCAAAATACTGAGGTGGTTTATTCTGGCATGAGGTCAGGACACAGACCACATGGACTCAGAGACTTGTGCATTCAGGAGAACAGCCAAATAGTGAATTTCAGATGTAAAACCACATGATAAAAGACTGGAGTATAAGCATTAGTAGGAGAAATAATGTTTTTAGCTTAATTCTACACTCACAGGCGGAATGTAAGAGTAAATAATTATTACAAGATTTTTGTTTGCACTACATGAACAAAATAATTACCTCTTCACTAACAGACAGCATGGATAAAGAATAGTGTTTTGAATGCATATAATGCTATGAAAACATTCAAAACTGAACCTATTAAATTTATGTTAAAAATGACCTTCAAAACTAGTTATATAAGTCTGTACATTCAAGTTCAAAGCTTATAGTCATAGTCTTTAAAAGAATTTTGAATTCAATAAGTATTTACTGGCATTTTGCTCCAGATGTAGACATTTTAAGTTCATGACTGTTTTACATTCTGATACTTTGTGTAGTAGGCTGAACGTTGACTTTGTTAGAAGCACAGATAACTGCAATATACATTAAAACCCCCTCACTTTAAGATGGGTTCATTCTTTAAAAGGAAACTTAATTGAATTCTATGACAAGTGTTACAACAAGGGACTTACTTGTACAGCTGTGTAGACAAATAGCATGCAAGTGTTTTAACTCTTCTTTAAAAGTCCAGCAGTGTTAAAGCGTCAGAGTGGATGTCAGGGTGGCTTTGAAGTGCTCGGCACGAATCATAACTCCTTCTTTGTGCTTGTAGAGTGAAATCATTCGAGATAATCCTGGCATCCTGGACTGCGTGAAAGAAGGAATTGGCAGAGTTGTAGGCTTAGGAGTACCCCATAGCAAGCGTCTCCTTCCTCTGATGGTCTTGACTTTTCCTACTGCCCTCCACGGAGTTCTTCACTACGTCATCCGTTCCATCGTCCAGAAGCTTGTCTTGCTTGTTTTGAAAAGGGATAATTCCCACAACCTTCCGACTGAGAGCTCCACTTCTGTGCAGAGCATGCTGGATGCGTATTTTCCAGAACTTATTGCTAGCTTTGCTGCTAGCCTTTGTGCTGATGTCTTGCTTTACCCACTGGAAACAGTCTTGCACCGCCTTCATATTCAAGGGACACGCACAATAATTGACAACACAGACCTTGGCTATGAAGTGCTTCCAATCAATACTCAGTATGAGGGAATGAAAGACTGCATAAATACTATAAAACGGGAAGAAGGAATGCAAGGTTTTTATAAAGGATTTGGAGCTGTTATAGTGCAGTATACCTTGCATGTGGCAGTTTTACAGCTTACCAAAATTATTTACTCAATATTGCTTCAAAATGTTTCTTAATCTGTCCAGGTCTGGGTCTAGCACATTGGACATGATTGACTTGCTAAC
Source organism: Notiomystis cincta (assembly GCA_013398075.1). Taxonomy (NCBI): domain Eukaryota; kingdom Metazoa; phylum Chordata; class Aves; order Passeriformes; family Notiomystidae; genus Notiomystis; species Notiomystis cincta. Next base: position 16,239 of record VZRX01007520.1, read on the forward strand.
CTAGTTAGTTTAAATGGCTTAGGAAATGAACTTTGAGGAATCCACTCCATGGATTCTCCTTACACTGTAGAACAATTTGTTTTAAAAATGGGGATATAGTTTCCGAAGTGTAATTAAAAAAGGACTTTTTAAAAATTACAGACACAAATTGAGTATGTCATATGCAGTCATACAAAGGGGATCAGATTTCAAATGTGATTGCATTGAGGATTTACTTTTCCTCTTACCAGTTCACTGACATAAGGAATGGATATGAGTTGTTAGTATCTGCTTTATAAGCATCTCATTTGGTATTTAATATGGACTGTTAGCCAGTTGAAAGGAATTTATTTTCTTAAGTTGTAAGAACTTGGCTTTACTGGTCTTTTAAATATGTTTCCAACTTCACTGTTAATGGAACTGTGAGTAAAATAGTAAAAGTGTAAAAGTGACTTAAGTAGATTTAAATGTTATCATTTACAGGTACATAGAACACTTATTTTGCTGCAGTGTGGCAGAAGATGACAAAAGGCCATCTCTTGCTTTGTATAAAAACAATGAAAAATGGGTTTGGGGCAAAGTAGCACAGAAGGCAGATTTGGCTGTCCTGCAGTTTGTTTGCAAGGCTTAAAATAACTTAAGTGTGTGAATAAAGCAAAATAGAAACTGATTTGTGCATGTGTAAGTGCCATTTTTATTTGACTTTCCACTGAGAACTTCAGGACTTAATTTTACTCCAGTGCTCCATATGAGAGTTTAATAATCATAAAAGTCTGTATAGTAGTAGTAGTAGTAGTAGTAGTGGTGGTGTGCAAAGTGTATGGAAAGCCTAAGAAAACAATTGGCTGTTCCTAGAGTTTCTCTTTTATTAGATTGGAGGGGTCTGTATAAAATTGTCTCCTTAACTATTTAGCACTGATGTCTGTCATTTAAAGTCTCTGCTAGTTTAAATACTTTGTGGAGCAGAGCTACGTCTGTTCATGTGCAAGGGAACCACTGAAATATATAATTTTTGTTCTCTCCTCCTTCAGACTCAGCTTGAAAATTATTTCTAATCATTCTAAATAACCTGGTCCTTCTGGTTTCATCAATGAGTATGGGCGGCAGGGAGATAGTTTTTGAAAATCTCGCATGTGGAAAGTCACTTCTAAATTATGAGAGGCTGCTGCTTTCTTCACATTCATGTGGCAAGTCTGTTTTTGTGAACGCTGTAAACTGATCTGCATTTTAATTGTTAATCACTGTATAGTTATCACTTATGGAAAGTAGTCATGGTAAAATAATGCAAAGATGTTGCTCTTTTTAAGTTCTGACTTCAAATCAGGTCTACTTTTATTGTTAATCTAACTTTCATGTATTTTAAATGCCTAAGTGATGAAATGGAAACTATAGTGAGCTTGGAAACTGGTTTATTCTGAAATACTGTTGATGGCAAATTTAGTGTATAGTGTATGAAATAAAATGAGAATTCACTGTAAGTATTATAAAGTAATTCACCAAAGAGGCATGTAAAGGAATCCTGTTTTGTGTGTTATGTTTTATTATAGACTCCAGAGTGGCATTTTCAAGTTCCTCAGCTTTCCTAAATGCAAGAACATGATGCATTAAACTACATGCAAGAGCTTATGTAAAATACTCAGTTCCTGGGTTGGTTTCTTTTAAACTTTTTGGGTATCAAGATGGTCATGCCAGAGAATGATACAGACTGGAAAGGACCTCAGCAGATCATCCAGTCCAAATTCCTGCTCTAAGAAGGACAGCATTGGCTTGTGCATGTCCTTGTCAAGTTTTTAATGCATGTAACCGGCCCTTTTCAAAGGTGTTAAATTCAGCTGTAGCCAGCAATCCTATTTGCCTTGAAGCAATAGATAAGTACATCTTGCAGTCCAACACTCACAGATGTATCTGTAAAATTGGGCAATCCTATTTTTCTAGGAATAAATTTTAGGGCATTTTGCCATGTGAAATGGAGGACTTGCCTTTGTATATTCTTCAAGAGGGAATATGAGTTCTCAAGAATGGCACTAGAGACAGCTGTAATATTTTATTGTGTGAAAGACTTTCTTTCATTGCTGAGTTTACAGTTGTAGTCTAGGTTCTCAGATCTGTGACTTTAGGCAGGATGAGAAAGAATGTTGTCAAAGTACAGCAGCTGTTCTGTGGTGGAAAAACCCTTTTGCTTTAGGCTATCCTTTTTTGGTCCTCCTCCCAACAGGTAGAATGAACATGTTTACACTTTTATGCGTACTTTGTCCTCCAAAACACTTAATACACTTTGTCCACAGTTGCTTGGGGTTTGTCCATGTGAAAATGTAAATGAGTGCGGGCTGAAAAAAAGTAATTTTAACCTTTTAAATCATAACTATTTCTGGTTTTCGTTTGGGTTTTAGATCTGAATTTCTCAGTGTTTAGCTTGCATAAAAATGATCAGTAGGTGAAGCAAGAGGTACCACTGAAAACCAGAAAATACTGAATTGGCTGTAGAAAGTGGGTTGTGTTGGAATATGAAGAATTCTTATGCACTCTTGTGCCTGATACAAACAAGTTTTTGTACCTTGTTTTTCTTAAGACATTTTTTCTTACCTTTCAAGCAGAGAGCTGATTTCAAGAAGGTAAATGTTCCTGAAGGAAAGCAGACTAATGTTTCCCCCAGTGAAGAATCACTTGGCTTCTTATCCATGTCTCTTACAAAGGAAAGCCTTTATGTGCAGTAACTGACAACAGACCAGGCAGAAAACTTAGAACTATGAGGCCTCCTTGAAACAGGCAAATATCTGCCTGTGTTCTTTTGTGGACAGCACACAGATCACACTTGGCTTTTAGTTGTGTTACAGTGGAGCTTTTAGAACCAGTGTTGGTGCCAGTACTGAATTCTTCAGGATTGTTCCAGCTGTGTTCATTCCTTTGAGCTGATCTACTTTGAGGCACACAAGTTGATCTACCGCTGGATACTGTCCATAATAATGTGAAATGCACACTTTTACAGATTAATGCAGAATTCGTAAGACTCAAAATTGCATCTTTTTCTTAGCTCTTCTGAATTTAGCAGCAAGTTCAAATCTCATATATGGAAGATACTCATCTCAAATGGTCATTCAGCTGGATACATGCCTGCAGCTAGAAAAACACAGTAGAATCATAAAATACCCTGAGTTGAAAGGGACCCAAAAGGATCATCAAAGTCCAGCTCCTGGCCCTGCATGTGACACCCCATCATGTTCCCTTGGGCTGCCCTCCTAGAGCGAATCAGCCACTTTCCTGCAAGCATCCCTGGCTGGTATGACCTCACGCAGGAGTCGGCAGTGGTCTGTGCACCGCTGTCCTTCCCGGGGGGAAGGAGTTTCCCACAGAGATGTTTGGTTAGGAACACGCCAGAGGTAAAGAAGATGGAAGTGTCCTTTGCATGGGTTCCAGCACCAACAAGTTTATTCTGGAGGGTCCAGGGGCAAAGGAACAAGAACCAAGGAAGGTCCAGGGTTAAAAAAGGAAACATAACAACCAGTCAGGGAAAGACACATATCTGAGGGACAGCCAGGGTACCAATAAGGAAGGAGGAAGGAGGGACTAGGAAGGGAGAAAACAATGGAGCGTTGAGTACAACCGAACGGTCCAGAACATAATACATAAGCCATGAGGGGATACATATTTAACATAGGAAAATACATATTTANACTCCCCTGCAACAACTTCAGGCCATTTCGTTGCGTCCCGTCATTGTCAACCAGACACAGCGCTCATTGTCTGCCCGCTTCTTCCCCTCATGAAGTAGTTGCAGACTCCAATGAGGTCTCTCCTCAGACTTTTCTCCAGGTTGAACAGATCAAGTGACCACAGATGCTCCTCATAAGGCTCTTCTTTCAGATCCTTCATTGTNAGGGACTAGGAAGGGAGAAAACAATGGAGCGTTGAGTACAACCGAACGGTCCAGAACATAATACATAAGCCATGAGGGGATACATATTTAACATAGGAAAATACATATTTAACATGGAACTTATAAACTTAATTTGCATTAGATAAATGGAGAGATGCTGGGAGATCACCCCAACTACGTGCGCGAGAGGGAGAGCACTAGCCCCAGTGACTCTCCTGCTTGGATTGCTCCCACCACTGTAGGGCAAAGGCCCAATGAACACGAGGGTGCTGCAGCCCTCCAGAGGGCTGAGCCACTGCAACAGGGGAGGGAGCCGGGCTGCTCAGCAGTGTGATAAACACCTATTGCGGTAGTGGCTTTTGCACGTATTGGAGTGCATGTTAAATGTTGTACATTGTGGCGTTGGACTTTGTAAAAGTGGTTTACTGTTGTTGTTGTTGTTGTGAATTAAATATTGGTTTTTATTGGAGTTGATTGGGAATTGCTGTATGCTGGTAATTGGATGACCTTTAGCCAGTGAAGGAACTGAAAGCTCTCAAATGTATCAAAAACTTAACAAGTGGCCACACTGGAGGACAACTGCACCTTACTGTGCATGATCTAAAAAGGCAGAACAGAGGAAGACTTATGGAAATATCTATATCACCATTTATGAGTATGTACATGGCTGATGCAATACCAGGCGTATATAAAGGGGTCGTCATTCCTATCTGGTGTGCCTCTGGCTGCGGCTAAGCACCCAGCACTGTTCCTTTTGCTTTATCGACTTTGTCCTTATTAAAGTTTTTAAATTTCAGCTGAGGAGTGAGCATCGTTTCTCACAGCAGGCTCGAGCACAAGGCAGCGTCCTTCAGGCACGGCAGTTCTGCCGAGGGAACCGAGGCCAGCGTGAGGCAGTGACAGCTTGTCAGGTCACAAACGCGGGAGCCCCTGCCTCACACAGCTCTGGGAGGAAGCGCCGGCAGCCCTGGAGTTCTGCACTGAGCCAGAGCAAAGGTGTGAAACGCAGAGTGTTTTGCAGAAACATTGAGGGGCACCAGGCCAGCCTGCTTTGTGCTCTGCGGCACACAGGAAGCACCGGGCAATGCAGCCCTGAGCTGCTGGGGGAGAGATGTTAGAAATTAACTAACTCTTAGATACAATTAAATGGNGGTTTTGACAAACAGGACTTCCCTCTCATGGAGCCATGCTGGCTGTGACAGATGGCTGTGTTGTCCTTCAGCTGCCCAGAATATTCCTAAAGCTCCTGGGTGATTGCTTCATGATACAGGTAGTAAAGGAGCTGACTAGGGAAGATGCCATCCTTGATTTGTTGCTCATTAACAGAGACTTTGTGGCTGAATTGGTGACTGGTGGCCATCTTGGCTACAGTGACCACAAAGTGATTGAGTTTAAAATCTGTTGACAGGAGAAAAAGTGTCTCAGCTGTGGACATAAGGAGAGCAGCCTTCAGGAACTAGTAATGAGGTGTCTGGGAAAACATTTTAGAAGTGCTGGAGTCCATCAGTGCTGGTCACTTTTTGAGTGACCTAAATGCACAGGAAATTCCCAAATGTTGGAAGTCAAACATGCAAAGCAGAAGGCTGGCTTGGCTGAGCAGGGATCCTTTAGAGCTAAAGCAAGAAAACGAACGTGTATCGCCAGTGGAAGCAAGGTCTGGTGACGTGGGAGAAAAATAGAGATGTTCCTGTAAGGGAGAAAATTCATGCAGCCCAAACTTGTCTGGAATTGATGCCAGCCAAAATTGTGGGGGGAAAATCAAAAGTTTACTTAAATCTGTAATAGTAAAAGGCAGTGCAGAGATAGCATTGGTGCATTGTGGGATCAGAATGGTCGCCTCCCAAGCAGGGACAGAGACAAGGCCGAGGTGTTTAATGCCTTCCTTGCCTCTGTCTTCAGCACTGCTGATGGGCTGGAGGGGTCCCAGCCCCCTGAGCTGGAGGACCATGACTGTGAGTGATGAACTCCCAGCTGACCCTGAGCCTGTGCAGGTTCTGCTGCTCCAGC
>VZRX01007521.1:0-59182 GCA_013398075.1 Notiomystis cincta
GATGGATGGATGGATGCTCAGTGTCCACCATCAGTAACTCTTTTCCCTGCTTGGCTGGTGATGTTCCAGCTGCATTTTGGCACAGAATCTACAGGATAATTCTTCATTTTCAGTCACTATAAGTGCCCAGATACCAGAGGGGAAAACAAGTGTAACCTTGCCCTGAAGTGAGAGCCTGGGTTAAACCCCAGCCCAAACATCTCCAGCTGGATGAGGGCTATGTTTACAGAGAAACCTTTGCTCCTTTTCCCCTCAGGGCCCCAGGAAGCCTGTGAGAATGTAGGAGCTATGCTGGTAAAACAAGGTTGGAGAAGCAAGACCAGGATGGCAGAGCTATTCCTGCCTGTCTGCCCTTTCCAATCCCGAGGCTGCAGAAACAGCTGGAGCTGCTGCTCACACTCCTTTCTTCTGAGAGCAAGAGTCGTCACAAAGACGTGTATTTTTTCCAAGAGCACCAAGAGCTTTCTGGCTGCTCCTTTTGCTGTGCTGTCTGATCTGCTCCCGTGGCACGATGATATTTCTGTCCTTTCCTTTACAGCATCTTCCCTGACAGAGTGCACAGTGCCTTGCAAACATCCACACTGAACGAGCTCGCCTTCTCCCTTTGGTAGAGAGGGAAACTGAGGCAGGGCCAAGCGCTGTCACACAGCCACGGCTACTCAGGGAAAGGAGGAGACCTCAGGAGCTCAGCTCTGGGTTCAGTGCTTTAGCAGCAAGGCCCTCCTTCCCCTCTGAACTGGGCTACTTTAAGTTGCCTCCTCGTTTTATTGTGTACAGGATTTTCGTCAGACGTGCAAAGTAAATTAGCACCGCATTCACAGTCATAATCACCTACCAATGATCTCATACAAGTGGCACAAAGGGAAAGGATCTGCATGGGATTCTGTTCTGCAAGTATAATCCGCCCATAGCCTCCTTGTTAATTAGCTCCTCTCAAGCATCCAATCTGTGGCAATTATAGCAATCAAAAATGCATTCAGCCCCCCACCCCTCCTGCTCCCCATCAGCACCTGACAAGCCGAAGGCACATTATCCCAAACCACAGCGATAGGACAGAAACCTCCCCGCCGCCTGACTCAGGATTCATCACCCACAATACCAGCCCTGGCACAAGGCCTTGCATACCAGGAATTATTACAAAAAAAGAAAGAAAAGGAGACAGAAAGAGACAGATTTCAATTTTCTCCCATAGTTTTGGGAGCCCATAGAAAACCGAGTGAAAGATGCTATTTAGCCCATTGGGTTCAATTGGTGTCGTCTTCTTCTTCTTCTTTTTTTTTCTTTTTTTTGCTGATGTCAATGGAAAAGCGAATCTCTCTTATTTTAATGTTGCCTGATTGAAAGTGCTGCTCGCCACATCGCGCCAGGAGGCCCAGGTGGGATGAATGCCTGGCGATGGATGCATTGTGCTGTGCTCCTCGAGGCACACTTTGTGAGAGCAGCAGTGGGATTGTGCTGGGGGAGTTGGGATGGAATCCCACTACAAAGATCGGCCGGTTAAATGCAGCTCCTTCCTCCTCCTGCTGCTTCCCAGTGCTTCTTACTCCAGGATCTCTGGGGCTTGTGTGCAAGAGCAGCTATGCAATTTGAAGATTGCACTATAGGCACTCCCTGCTCCCCTTGGGATCAATAATATTGTATTTCTTGGGCAAACCCCTTTGATTTTGCACCAGTACCTGCTATATCAGTAATCCTAGAGGTAAATTTGTTCCTTATCTTCCTGAATGGATTTTTTCTTTGCTGTCCAAGTGTACAGATAAAGAGCACCTTTCTCAGTCCAGATCTTGTCACTGACCTGCATGCACTCAGCTCCAGCAGCCCTCCACAGCTGTGTCTCACTGCTGGCACACAGGACAATCCACGTGAGTGCTCCTACATCAATCCTGTGCAAAATCAGCTGGCTGAGCTGGTTGCAGCAGTACTCACAAGTCTCCTAGCCCAGCTTGTCTGTGGGCAAGTCATCCTTCAGGTAGACTGATCCCTTGGGGAAGTTGAACACTTAGTCTAATGCTCTGACCTGCCAGTGTGAGATCACAGGCCCAACTGATTAAACCATTCTGGCTCCTGTAGACTCAATGATGCTGCCAGGCTTTTAGCTTTGAAGTGTTGAGAAAAGTCCACCAAGGGAAAGATGGTCCAGAAGAGCACAGGCTGAGCTCAGAAGAGCCCCCAGATAGCTGCTGCATCCAAAATTACTTGGCCCTCAGTCTCTTTCAAGGTCCTCCCAAAGAGGGAATTACTGCTGTTGTTCACAGACAAAATGTGCCCCTCAGATGCTCTTGAACTCCTCTGCCTTGAAAATAAATGTCAGAATACCCATAGCCCCACATGGCCTACGTGGAGCAGAGGCAGGCTGATGAGGGAAAGACTGCAGAGCCAGACAGGCAGAGCCCCTCCACAAAGAACTTCTCTCCAGGTGTTTGAATGCCTGTATTGTGCCCTCATCATCCACCACAGCACTTTGTGCATGGCTCCAGCCCCCACAGAAAGCACGTGGGGCTAGCCCTGCTTTTCAGGCTTCACTGACAGCTTGTGCTGCCCAGATCCTCACTGCAGCCTGAGGCACCTGCCATGGCACAGGGCTGCTTCAGCAGGATGGGTGAGGATGAAGTGGGTGGGAAGGTAGGAAAAAGCTGTATGAGCAGCAGGACAGCTGCTGCTGTAACCAGTTGAGAGAGCTTTCCCACCCCTGTCTGACCAGGATAGTGCGAGGAAGTGTCCCTAGGCAGAGCCAGCCCTGCAGGCAGCACCTGCCCTGGATGCACATGGAGACAGCAGTTCCCAGCCACTGCCCAGGGAGGATCACAGGGTGCTGGGCACTGGCCCAGCCACAGTGGCACCAGTGGAGACCAGCTTAGATACAGCTGACATCTGGCCTTGGGCTCCAGCAGGATTTCCTCCCCTTGGCATTGCCATTTTTATCTCTCCCCTGCAACCCTTTGCACCTTGCTGGGCATCTCCTTCTCTTGCCTCTCTGCTTTCAAGCTCATTTCTCTCTAACATGGACTTGCCACAAAACCACCCTCACTGCAGGTCCTGCTGGCCCTGAACTTTGCCTGCCCTCTGGCATGCAGGCCAGCACCAGGCAGAGAACTAAGCCCCAGGTACCAGCTCTGGCCATCTGCCATCCACAGCTCTGCTTCCCTCTGCTTGCCCAATAAATAAACACTCTGAAGAAGTAGCTCCATCACTTGAGGCGATTCATGTGGCAGCTGAATGTCATGTGCAGAATTTTTCAGACATGAAACGACCTTCCAGAGCACTGTGCTTGCCTCAAATCTACTGCTTATGCCCATTTGTTTAGAGGTTCACAGAGGGTTTTTCCCTTTGAGCACAAAGCCTATTTGCTATCTCACCTCCTTCCACGTATTCCTGGTGGGGGAGAGAGCAGAGTTGCATCCCGGGATGTGAACTCCTGAGGAGTGAGGGCTGGTAGAAAGCAAGCCCAATTGCCTGCATCCTCCATGAGGATGGGGTCAGGGTGTGCTGCTGCATGGAGGTGTAGGAACCTCTGCAGAGGACCCGAGCCTTTGCATCGGTATGGAAACGGCTGGAGAATGGGCACTAATCAGTATATACGGAAATAGTGGGAATATTAGCTGAATTAGCTAAGCTGTCATTCAGCTTCCCTTTTCCCTTCCTGCTTTCTTTCCTTCCCAAGCCAAAAGAGCTGGTTTACATTCTAATGGCTTTAATTACTTCACGAAAATGTGAGCGGATGGGGAAGCGCTGCCACCAACAACGCTTTCATGGTCGGCTGAACGCAATTTGAATTAATTTGGCTGAGATGGCTATTAGCACTAATACTCCAGGGCCTGTCTCGCTGGTGGTGCTTTAACTTCCCGTGCCCCCGATGGAGTGGAGGCTTCCAGGCACTTGCTCAGTTGCCCACCCGCTAAGGCACCTCAAGGAGAGCTGGGAATGCTCCCTCTCCTTATCCTCTCCCACAGTCCTGGCTTTATTTCACTTATATATATATTCTTATTTTGGAAAGGACCTGGAACTGTCTTTGAGCCTGTATCAAGCCATCTTTCCTGTGCCTCCATCCCTCACAATTGCAGTCTCTGGCATCCAGACAGATGTGAAATTTGCCTGAAGTGCGTCTCAGCTTGGCTCTGTGCTTGTGTGCTCATCTCTGTGTGTATATGTGTGTGTTCTTTGATGTGGACTGAGGGGCTGAGCTCCAGCTGCTGTAGCTTGGTGGAAAAATATAGCAGGAGCCCCTCCTCAGTTTAGTCATATCCACTAGCTCACAACATTTGTGAGGATTTCACTTCTCTAGGATCTCTTCCCTCTCTGGAAATGGCCTGAAGGTTTAAAAGCTTCAGGCGAGGGCACTGGCAGCCCTTTGGCAGCGTGGTTCAGCTGGTCCACATGAGCCTCATCTCTCTAGGAAGCCAAGGGAGAAGCAGCAGCTCTGGCAGCATCGGGGCAGCAGCTCTGTACCTAAGGGCTGAAACTGGCTGCTGCTTTCTATACAAGATCCCCTTTTCTACAGCCTCAGGATGGACTTAAACCCCAGAACCAGCCACAGCTGCTGTAGGCTTTCTCCTCTCTCCCTGCCTGTGTGTCCTGCTTAGGATCAGGGCAGGAGTGCCACCTTGCAGGCAAGCCTTGGAGGCAAGTGTCTGCTGGGCTGGCAGGGCCGTGCTGGCAGCAGGTGATGTCCAGCCTGGAGCAGCTGTGGGCTGACCAGGAATTGCATCTTCGCATATTAGCACCTCTCAGGGTTGTGTTTGCAGCAGGTCACTTGGACTGGCCACAAGAAACAGAAGCTTGCCACTGGTCCTTTATTCCCTTTATTCCCATGTCCCCTCCAGCCGTGTCTGATCTCATGGCTGCTGTGAGAGAAGCAGGATGTGTAGAAGCTTTGGTCTCTCTCGCCCCTCATTTGCACCCCTCTGCCATCACATTTAGCCTGGCCCCTACCACTGCTGCAACAGCCAGGGAGAGAGATCTGGCAGGGTGTTAATAAAGAGCCTGAAGGAGAAGGAAATTAAAGTAATCTTCTGCATTGTGTCCTTTCCTCTACCCCCACTGTGCTCCCTCCTCCCTGTCTCACACACACACTCTGCTTCTCATTGCAAACACACTCTCCTGGGATGGATTTTCTTTGATCTATCTGCAGCCAAATCCTCACAAATGCTACCAGCTTCACTGAGTTACAAATCTGTTGTGCTTGAGTGGCTTAAGAAGCCTGCCACTGCTTTGGATTTCATGTCCTTTTCATAAACTTCAGCTGGAAGGAGCCAGCACTGGGACCACCGTAGCCATTGCTGGAGGCTGGTATTCCATATCTTCTCCTGCATTATGTGAAGTGCTGTTTTCTGTGTCACACTGGGCTGGAGGTGGGGCCAGCAGTGCTGAGGGTGGAGGTGCTGGTGAGTGCTGGGTGGGCCAGGGTTACTCCTTTGGGAGTTTTTGCTCTTGGTCATATCTTCAAGCAATGCTTCCCCAGACTCTTGGGCCACCTGGCTCAGCCTGTGCCTCCATCTGGCTCTGTTCTCTTCCCCTGCACCTGCAGCAGTCAGGCCTTTGCAGTGACTCCAGCTGCTCCCTAAGCACAGACCTGGCTCTCCCAGCTGCAGTGGGCTGCTGTCCCCCTCACCTCTTGCCCTCCTCATGAAGGTTTGATCTCAGCCCAAGACTGTTCAAATGAGGCACCTTTCTGCCTCTGTGCTGCTGCGAAGGAAGAGGACAGCAGTGCTGCTCATAACTACCATGGGCTGGAGAAGTGCCCCAAACTTTCTGTTTGCCTCAGTTCTGTCCCCCATTGGATTAAAGCTGTTGCTTCTGCCTGGCTCTCAGGCTGTCCTGGAGCACCTTGAGGTGTCCTGAAAGGGGTGCACAGCCCCTCCCAAGGGATGAACTCCCTGAAGCAAGCTGAATTGTTACAGGCTCTTCCACAGCATCATGGACCAGTGGATTAAAACTTTGATACACTCTAGTGCTTAGGAGGGCAGTAGGTCCATACCAAGATCTTTGGATGCTCCAGAGCTTGATGTGAGACCTCTTCTTGGACTGCAGCCTAAACCTGAGGCCAGGCAGGTTGCAGGCTGCAGGGGAAGTCAGTCTGGTTCCAGCCCTGCAACTGGATGGGACATGCCGGGATACAAAGAGAACAATCAAATATTAATATTCATCCTTGAGCACTGGTGATGGACTGATTACTGTCTGCAAGGAAGATATCAGACTGCTCACGGCAGGGACAGCTTTCTGAGGTATAAAAGAGATTACTGTATATTTAAAATACAGACTTTGAGAAATGTTTTCTTGGCTCCAAGAAGAAAAGCTTCTTTATTTGTGGAGTTAATTTGCATTTACTGTAGCCTGCATTAAAGTTACCCGTTTCCTTTCATTCAAGGGACTTCTCCTTTGTTCACATGAAAGCAGGCAGATTAACCATCTGCAATGCACGTGTTCCTCCTGCTAATTGCTTACGGGATTCTTCCCTTTACACTCCCCAGAACGACTTCCCAAAGACTAAGCCAAAGTCACCGCAACTTCCCAAGAAGATTACCTAGGAGGGGAGGCTCTGTCACAGCAACCTGGAAAGAGAGCATGGGCAAACACCGAGGGATGGACCCAGCAGCCAGTTCTGCTGATGCACTCTAGGTTACAACAGCAATCAGAGTCTGTCTGTCAGACACCTCTTCCCTGATGGCCCTGTTAGCATCCTGCAAGCAGATCACAGAGGGATGTCAGGCGGCTTTGAAAGGAGCTCTTGACTTCTTGGGCGCATATGCAGCGTGTCACCAAGTGTGGCAGTTCCCCCAGCATTCCCTGCCTGGCTTGCTAATGAGAACTCCTTTGATTCAGCATCCCTCTTTGCCCTTGCTGTATGTAGCAGGGCTTTTGATGGCATCATCAAGTGGGCTCTGTGGTGCTAGGTGCTGTACATAATAAAAGAGACTTCCTGCTCTGAAACATTCACAGTCTGAAAGGGCTACACAAAGGAGAGAGGCTGGAAACCCAGAGAAATGAAGACCCAACTTCAAAAAGGTGTCTAAGAACCTCAAACTGCTCACCAGTGCTAAGAAACTCCCCGGAGGCCAAGGCAAAACTGGCACACCTCCCAGATGGGTATCCCACCAACAAAAGGGGCTTTTTTTTCCTCTTTTGGGCAATGCTTGGGAAAAGGCTGAAAAAGTGATTCACCACAGTACCTGCTCTGCAGGAGCAGGGCTTTGTGCCTTGCTCTTGGGTCTGTGTGTTTCTGTGGAGAGGTCCTGCTCCCCTCTACCACAGCTGCAGTTTCGCAGGTTGTTGACAATGTTGCAGATGCAAATCCTCCTCTACCTTTCCATCCAGAACACTCAGTCCCCATCTCTTACAGGATTCAAGGATGCATGAGATAAGGATGTGTATCATGGCTGTGCCCTGCTCCTTGGACAGAACACATGAGTGGAGCTGGCTGCTTTCTAAAGCCCTTGGTCTGGGAAGGACTCACCAACTCGTTGAGCATAAAATTGTCCAGCCAATGTCCCTGCTGCCCCTTTTCAGCAGGTCTGTGAACCAGTGAGCAAATACCATTTAGATCCCCCTCAGGGGGACCTGATCAGGCTTTCCCCAGAGGCATTTAGCTTGCAGGAATTCAACACTAAGATTTATACATGTTTTAGCTAAGTGATTTAATGACTGCGAATCACTAAAGCAAGTTAAAATAAGAGCAACTGATGCAGCTAAGAAAAGGCTTTCAGAGGAGACGAGGTTTGTAAGTTGTCACAGGGAACTCTCTTCCTGTCCTCCATTTAACATGAAAATTTGCCTATTTTTATGCTTCTAGCCCCAAAATGAGGATTTCTGACTCATTCTGCGGGGTTGAAATAACACAGCTTCTTAGGCTCAAAGGAAGAAAGCAACGATTATGGGGACTAGAGCATCATATACCACCCCCCCAACAAAGCTGTACTAGTTTTCAGCATCCAATGTCACTAAATCCTTTGTGGGAAAGCTCTGCATCTCTCATCTGAGCAGCCCAGAATGAAGATTTCATCTAAAGCGCCACCTTGCCTTTGCACAGGGAGATTTGTAAAGAACAAAAGCTTCAAATAATCCTCCTCATCTTAATAAAAGGATAAGACACAGTTACAAGCAGTCTGAAGAAAATCTAGTTAGGTTTCAAATTTGGACAGGCAGCTTAAGCCAGGGAGATTAAAGAGTTTGACAGACATAAGTATTTCTGTCCTCCTGAATTGTTGTGTGAGCAGAAGACAGCAGTGTAGGTTCTTAGATGATCCTGGCAGTCCGCTGGGAAGAGCCGTCCAAATTCCTTGATTTCCTTCCTGTGAGGGAATACTGGTTCAGACTGCTGGCTGGCTCAGCCTGGCTTTTCCCCTCTGACGGCAGGGGAACCCAGCCAACTCCAGCCTGCTGAGCTCCTGGCTCGCTTTCCGAGCTGCAGTGCTGAGGGTAAGCGTGCCGGGAGACTCTTCAGTCAATGAGCCTGTGTGCTCAAGAGAGACCATCTGCTTTTACTGGAAGCACTGCAGATTAAAGGTCTCCTAATGGTATTTAATTTAGATTCCACCAGACCTCCAGTGGATAGCTAACAAAGGATCAAAAATGCATTTCTTAAAACATCTCCACTGAGAGATAGCAAAGCTGCTGAAGCTTAGTGGATGTAAGTGTGTAAACACCGCTCAGCAAGCTCCTCAGCACCGGCTTGGTTCATGCAGAACAGCAAGAGAGAGCAGACAGCTCTCAGGATTTTTTCTCATCTCAAGGCTTTCCAGAGGGTTATGATGGTGAAAATGGTGCTGGAGCTTGGTGCAAGGGCTGCATGCTGCTGGCAGGGTTCTCCTTTGCCTCAGCACAGCTGTGTATAGGCATGTTCTTGACATAATCTTGGAGAATTTGGACCAGACAGACGAGAAATGGGAATGTGTTTCTAGGGAGGAACTGGGTACTTCTTTATGGATGCTCACCATCTTTCAGATCCAGCCTTAGACTGGTGATAAATGGGTTTGAGGTGCCTTCTTTGGGATCATCTCCACTTTTAGGATTGTGTTTGTGGATTTTTGACCCTGCTGGATCTCAGCCCCATTCACAAGAGGATTGCAACTGATCATTTCATGCAGCATTCACCTGACCTCTCACATTCTTTCTGAGTGAAGTCCTCACTTCTTCCATTTGCTGCAATCAAGGAGCATTTGCTGGGATGCCAGGAGTGGTGCTGGACCATCAGGCTGTGTCACTCTGGTTTTCACCACGGTAAAGCCTTGCAGCAGGAACTCTGCCCTGCAGAACACTTTGCTGCTGTTTCTCCAGCCCCTGCCAGCAGAGAGATTTCCTGCTGTAGCAGTGCAGCACCATACAACCTGCACTGAGACTTGTACCACAATGGTACCATAAATCCTCTTTCCAATGCTCCAATTATCCCTCTCAGTGCACATCTGACTTCAGAGGCCCATCAGACAACTTCACTTAAATTCTACGAACGACAGAGTCATTAAGTGCAGTCTGGTCACCCTAATTCCTTAATAATTTGACATGGGCATTTTTTCACCTTTTTTATGCCCATACAGGGAGGTGATTATAATCAGGGAAGTGACTTGGTTCAAATGACATAATTGGTTTTCATATTTATTCCCCCTCACTGATCTCAGTTCAAATGTGCTCAGCTCACAAGTCAAAAAGATGATTTCTTCTAATTATCAGTTCTGCAGAGCTCATCTTGGGCTCTGCAAATCCAGCTGTATCCTTTGTGCCTCTACCATGCTGTCACCAAGAATAAAGTGTTTGCAATCAGGAGGCAGTCAGTCATGTTTTGTTGCTAATATGCAAGGCAGAACGGAAGCTCATTTGCTCCTTCACCCTGCTACTGGCTCTGTTGAGTCAAGAGCAGAAAAATGCATGTTTTCAGCTGGGGCATGACTGCAGGAGGGAGATGCAGGGGGCTGTGTAGGGGGAGTAACACGAGAGGGATGTTCCAGGCTGCAGGAACAGCCGATGAGGTGAGGCTGATGAATGTCGTGGGGGATGAAGTCACTCATGAGTCAGTCTCCTTGCACAAAGGGTGAGTGGAAGGGCCATGTCCCCTTGCTTGAAAGCTTCCTGCTCTGTGGGCTGGGATTTTACAGCAGGCTCCTGCAGCCTTTGTGACTATTCCTGTAGTCAGGAGTTTGGGTCACAAAGTTGTATTTATAGGTCTGTGACAGAGTCCCAGAGCTGAGGCCATACTTGTATTGATTGATCTTCAAGCAATCTCTGATATTGATGCCACTGACCCTCCTCACTGAAGATATGGTCTCTGCTGATCCTGAACTTTCAGGTCTTGCATTTGTAGGCACAGACCAAATCATGGCTCTTGATGAGAAACTGGGGTTGGGCTACTCTTGCTATGGGAGTGGGAGGGGATGTACCAAGGAAAGAGCCAGGAGGAGAGCCAGGAGACTACAGCTCTTTCTGCCTGCAGCTGCTGCACAAAGCCAGTTCTTCCCTGTGGATGAAGCCACCATGGGCTCCACACTCTGACCCATCTCCTGGCAGCAGTCACAGTCAATCTGACTCTGTGAAGTGTTGTCCTTGCCAGAGGAAGAATTGGGCCCACAGCCCTTATATCATCCTCAGCACTGTGTTGGCTTACCAGTGACTTAATTTTGTGCATAGAGCTGGTGCTGCTAATGGGTTTGATAGACAGCTCATCAAAATCCAGGGCTCAAATGGACCTTTGCTAAGGACCTCTATTTAGCATGTCCATCTGTTGTGTGGATGGTGCAGATGGCAAAAGCCATATTTCAGCAAGACCTCTGCACATCTCACCTGGCAGCCTGGGGGGTGAGCTGATGGCAGGGCAAAGGGGAGCAGCACTAAGTGCTGGAAAGCTTTGTGGGCAGGTGGAGAAGAGCAACTGAGGATCAAGCAGCTGGGGGCTGAAGGCAGATTGTCCCACGAATCATGCATTTTTAGCAAAGTGGCTTCTACCTGCAGGAGGGGCACAGTGCCTGCTCCATCTCCTGGCACCTTCTGCCCCAGGCTGCAGGTCCTGCTGCAGCACAACTCCTGTCACACACAGGTGGGCTCAGCACAGGGCAGCTGAGCAAAGACCTAGGGGCTGTGATAGCTGGGGGCACAGAGTTCCAGCGTCTTCTCTCCTGAGCCAGGCATCTCTGAACTTCCCCAAGCAAACCCACTGCAATTTCAGACATCTGGTGACACATTTGCTACCTCTTGTTCCCTCTCCCTGTGCCACCTGAGAGCTGTGGGTTTGTTTTCTGTCAGAGCTGCAGCATCCCGAGGGGATGTTGGCATGCTGTGTACATGGGATGTGGATGAGATGCTCTGGGGACTCTCCTGCATCACGTGGCTGCCCTGGGGCTGCAATTGCCGGGGATGTGGCTTGAAGTCCCTTTTCTTCCTTTCCAGTCTTGTGTGCCTAATTCCTCTGAAACAATCCCAAAAGGGCAGTCAAACATTTCCATAATAAGGAGCATTCTAAATAAGCAGTTTCTGTCTCTGCCTCATCTGTAGGCTTTTCTTAAGACAGCAAGTAGTTACTTTTGAAAGTAAGAACAAAACCCCAAAGAAACCAAACTGAATTTATTTCCTTTAAACTGTTGTAGAAAATGTTAATTATGATGACGAGCTTGTCATGCTCTGTGGGTTTTTTTCAGTGCTTCTACTTGGAGGGAATGAGTAAATTCTACCTATGTTTAAAGTATGGACAATTTTATACACTTCTACATTTATATAGACACACATATATATAGCTAAGCTTTCCTGATCTTGCCTTCAGCTCTTTTGAAGAAAGCTTGTGTTAGCCTTGCAGATATGGATACTAAACTTGATGCATGATGCAGTAGTTCTGTACCTGAAATAAAGATAAGGTGAACAGTTCCCACAGCTCTATTAATAATTTTCCCAGCAGGAAGAATAATATTCATCCTCCACTTCAGATTGGTCACTTTCTGCAGTGTTATAAAATATCTCTCATACATCAAAAATCACTCCAAAATGAAGGACTGCTTTTCTCTGACTTGAAACAAAAAAGGATTAACACAGAGTACAAATGCAAAGCTGATAGATAATGGCATTTCTTTCTAAAGCTCCCATTACTTTCAGATTTACAATCACCTGATGGACAAGTTCACCCCAAGTTACAGGAGCAGGCGATCCCTTTTGTTTATCCCTTTGGCACGAGGAAGGAGATTTGTAAAAGCTTTTCCCATTTCTCCCAATCTGAGACTGACAAAGCAGACAGTCACAGCGAGTTCAGAGCAGACATTACCAAGACTTTGCAAATATCTTGTTTCTGAGGATCTGCATTATTTTGCTATTTAGCAAATCCATCCATCCATGCATCCATCCATCTGCAGTGAACCCCGCAGTTATCTATGCACTGATGTACAACTATTATTTTTGCACAAACACACAGCCCACCCATCCACCCTCATATTGTGCAGGGGCTGGTAATGCAGCAGGAGCTCCCAGACTGGGACCTTGTGGTGCTTGCCAAGGAAAAACATCTTTTCTTCAGCAAATTTTACCCTGGTCCTCCCAAGGTCACCTTTCTGATAAATCAAACACTAAAGGGCTGCCTTGGATGATATCTCACAGCCTCTCAACAGGCTCTCCTGTCCCAGCATGGCAGGAGCTGTCACACTGTGAATGAAAGAAGCACCCTGGGAATTTTCACATCCAGACACGCAGCTGAGCCAGCTCCCAGAAGAGTGTTTGGGAGCACAGGGATAGCAGGCAGACAGGGCATGGCAGAGCCAGGATCTTCTGCCCTGCATTTCTTGTCTACCCCTGAAACTCTCACATGTTCTGTTCCCACTACCCTTGTGTCTCTTCCCTGGGTGGGGAATGATGCTGTCCCCATCCCCACTGGCCCTTGTTGGGGAGGAAGAGGTGGGGAGACATGGGATGAGGGAAAGGGACAGCTTTCAAGAGAGGAGAAAGATGCTGGAATAGCTGATTTATTGCTCACAAAGGGGAGGGATAGGAATCTGCACCCCTGCAGAGGCAGCAGCCCAGGGGGAAAGGTGCTGGGCAAGCATCTATCCCCTGCAGCAAGCACCAGGGGAGGCTTTTGCAGTTGCCCATGAGAGACGTGTCCCCTGTGACACTGCCACAGTGTCACCCCTGCAAGAGCTCCCCTTCTCCTTCTTGGGTGTTTAGAGACTCCACAGAGCAGCCCCAACCTTGCTGATCAAGGCTTGACTCCATCACCTGCGTCTGGTCCCTCAGTCCTGCCCCTACAGTGCTCAGCAGTGGGCAGCTCTCCTCAGTCACACAGATTTTCTGGATTTTCCCTTCTATGAGTGGCAGCAGCTAAAGCAGCCCTTCTGGCAGCTTCTCTGGGAGCAAGAATGCTGAGAGGACCCTCTGAAGAGCAAGGGTCTATTTTCCATGGCTGCTTGGATGCTTTGCCACATGGGAGAATAGAGAGCTCCTGTCCTCAGGGCAATGGAGAGCCCAGCCCAGGAGAGTCCTGCTGGTGTGGCTGGACATGGGACTGTAAACCCCTCTGTG
The DNA here is from genome assembly GCA_013398075.1 of Notiomystis cincta. Lineage (NCBI taxonomy): Eukaryota > Metazoa > Chordata > Aves > Passeriformes > Notiomystidae > Notiomystis > Notiomystis cincta. The sequence continues at coordinate 13,477 of VZRX01007521.1, forward strand.
TCCTCGCTGGGGTCACCCAGTGTCCATCCCAGCCATGGCAGTGGCTGATGTGCAGAGCCCCTGTCTGTGTCCAGCACCAGGAGAGGAGCAGGACCCTGGAGAGCCTCTGCTGGCTGGTGAGCACCTCCAGTAGCCCTCAGACTCCCAGGCCAATTAAAATCCTCTTCAAACGATGTGCCTCATCTCCAGATCCCTCTGGGGAACTCGCACCTCATTAGTGTAATTGGGAGGTATTTCCACTCTAGCAGAGCCCACCCAGCCACCGAACTACGGCGACTGCTGTGGGAGTGAGTCCTGTAACTCGAGACACGATGGGGTGAAAGGGACCATCAGCTCTGACATCTCACAGGGACCTTCTGGGATCACTCCTTGCAGGGTTCAGCAAACAACGCAGCAGTGTTTTTTAATAGCATCTATTGTTTCTGTGATGCCTGTGTTCCAACGCCTCTGCCCCTGGAGCTCCACTCACTTCAGAAATGCTTGCCACTGTATCCAGGTACCCAGAGGTTGTCTACAGCTCTGAAAAGCTCCCAGTTTATCCTCAGGGATTAGGAGGTATTTATCCAACCCCCATGTCACAGATAGGGAAACTGTGGCAGAGGGCTGTGAATTAGAATGTGAACAGTCTCTGCTCTGGTCCTGGAGGACCGTGGGGTACAAGAAGCAGATGTGGGGAGTTCTCCCTCAAAAAACCTCCCTTCAAAGCCGTTTCCAAAGAGCCAGGGGAAGGGAGCAGCAGTTTCATGGTGTGGATTCTCTAAGGTGTCCTTTCTTTCTGGGACAGTCTGGATATGGCTCTGCACCTTCTAGCAGACTCTGCCACATCGACTGTGCTGTGTGGCAAGGAGCTTCTGGCTCACAGTGGGGGCAAAAGTGGTTTTAATGGAGCTGGCACTGGAGGGAAAGGCTGGGGGAGGCAGGGGATGAGGTGAGTTAGCAAAGCTGCCTCTGCTCTATCCTTCTTTCATGTGCAGGGAATTTAACACCAAACGTTTTCCTGCATGATAGCTGGCTGATGAGCCTGAAATAAATGAGACTGCATGGGGGGTGTGAGACCAGCACTGTGGAGTGGGGAGGGGGCAGCTCTGCCAGCTCCTGCCCTCTACACTGGCACATGGCAGAGCTGGGGAAGATGAGCCCTGATATCCTGATCCCCAGGGAGCTGCTGTGCTCCAGCTGGGAGCTGGTGTCCTGCACTCTGCCTCAGCAACATGGGTGCAGGGAGCACCACTGCCACCCTGCTCCCAGCTGGTCAAGCCAAACACTTAACTGAAGGAGAAGCAGCAGCACTTAACAGCCACATGCTCAGCACAGCAGTAAGTCCTGCCTGGTTCCCACCTTAGTGAAGCAGCTGTAACCAAATAAAATTGCCATTTTCCTGAATATTTCCCCTGAATATTCTGCCACGTTTGCTGCCTCATGCAATAGACACAGACTGAGACAAAGTAAATTCAGTGGCAGCATAAAGACAGAAGATTTTCATAGAACCTGGCTCAACGAAAACCAAATTTGCATGCCATTTAAGAGGTCTTCTGCTTCCCCTAAGTATTGGCTCCAAACGGATATAGAGCAGGACTTGTATGCAGGATTCTCCCCTTCCTGTCTTAAAAGTATTATGAAAGATTAGTGCCTGCTGTCATCATGGTTTGCAGGCATGTTATTGTTATTAATTATGGCTATTACTGCAGCGCAGACCTACGCAGCATCTGGCCCCCAGGCTGCCTGCAGAGCTGGGTTGCCAGCGTGGAGAGCAGCTCCTTCTGCCTGGACAGCTTGGGAGCCAAAAGCCGGCAGCTGCCCGAGCAGCAGGAGCTCCCCGTGCCCCGGCCAGCTGGCTTGGCAGCCAGCACGCCCTGCCTGGGGCAAGCAGGAGCCCTCCTCCTCCAAACACTGCCTGCTGCCGGCCGGGAAAGGGGGAATCTAGGGAGCATGGGAACGGGACACATCCCTTTGGAGAGCAGCAGCCACGCAGGGGTGTCCGGCAAAGCTGGGTGTAAAACAGGAGAGAGTTTTCCTGAGTGTTTTCAAGCAATGGATTTAGCTCTGGAAGTTTTGCACAGATCTTCTCTTTCATCAGCCTGGGATGCTTGGGAGTGCTGGGGGGGGTTTTATGTGGCATTTTTTGGAGTGGGGAAGGACTTTGGGATTTTTAGAGGCTCTCCTTCATCTCCCCTCTGTTGTCTCTTCGCTTTCTTTCTTTCTTTGAAGAAAAGTGAAGAGAGGAAAGGAAAAAGGAAACACTCCAAATTAAAATGGGAGGGCTTGAAGCTTTGCTGGAAAGCAAAGGAGAAGGAACCTCCCCTGGTGGCCTTTCCCTGGGGGAAGAATGAAAGGAAATGTGGTGAAATCAAAGTACTTGTGGAAATGTAAATTCCTAGTAAACACCATGGGGGAAGGAGTCTGTGAATATTTAAGTAACTCTACTTAGTTATATCAACTGCAGCTCAGCCCCAGCAGGGAGGGGGAGGAGGGGGCTGCCACCTCTCTGAGCCCTGTGACATGGGACCCCCAGTGCCCCACAGCAAGCAATTCATCCCAGGGAACTAATCAGCCCTGCCAGGGAGAGATGCTCCCTGCTCCATGGGAGTTTCTATTTTTGCTGTGACTTACAGCCATTGCTGCTCTAATGGGAATGACTGGGTGTTAATGAGCATCCCTGGATGGGGTGTCTTGGCTGGCTGTTCTTGACAGCAGGATTCAGGGGCCCCATCCAGCCTTGTCACCCCCAGAAGTGGCTGATGGGCCTCAGCAGGACCTTATGTGTCACCCAGACAGTAGAATTAACATTTACTTCATCCAGAAGAATGCTGAAAAACTGCTGCAAGAGGAGCAGGGAGCAGCTCTTTGTAGGAAAGGGTACTTGGCTTTTGTAGGAAGAGCCCATGAGATCCTTGCCTGAGAATCTGAGGTCCTGGGAGAGAGGGTTTAGCAGGCACAATGCTTTTGGCAGCAGGTAACTCTAGCAGGTGATTGCTCACTGAGTGGCTTGTTTGAATTGGACAGAGCCTGGGAAAAGGGTTTTATCTGGGGGACATCTTGGCAGTGAGCATCACAGATCCACATGTGAATAGGGGAGTCCCAAACACCCAGAGTGGAGGGACAGAGACCCTATGAAGCCTGCAGGGTGAGCAGGCTGTGTCCTGAGCCTGTTGCACCAACAGCTACGTACTGGCATGCACAGAGTCTGCAAAACTCACAGCTCAGCTGTGATTGTATCCCCAAGGTCATTCCAGCAAATTCAGGGATGTCTGCTGCTACTAAACCCAGAGAAGGTAGAGCCTTTGATTTGGTTTTCCATCTCTGTGCCTAGACATCCTCTTCCCATTGAGTCTTTGGGCAGAAAGTGAGAGAAGGTCAAATCATGGGAGAAAACATCAGGACAGAACCGTTTATTTTATGCATCCTGACGACTTCCTTCTTTAGGTCCTGGCCTTGCTATGACTGTGGGAGTCCTGGACCCAGCAGGTCCCAAATGAGCCCAAAATGCTCCATGTGCTTTCTCCTCCTGGCAGCCAGCACATGAGCTTCTTGCTTGACTGAGAATGCTGGTCCCATGTCCCCTCCAAAGGCAGGGATGGGGAGTCATGACCAGGAAGGAAGAAGTGATTAGGAGCTCCTCAAACTTGCCAAATTAGTCTGGAGCAGAAGCAGACTGCTGCTCAGTCCTCAGCAGCATGGAAATGTGGCTGCAGTTCAAGGGCCTGTTAAAGAGCCGAGACATACACAGACTTCATTAGCCACATGTCAGAAAGCACTTTTTACAGTAAATCCTACTTAATAGCCATATGCTGGGAGAGAATTAAATGCTTTTTAGCTCTCAGACAGTTATGTAAACTTGAGAGAGGAGAAAAAAAAGATAACAAGTACCAGCAGAGGAGTCTTCAGTACATACCAGTTATTAATGTATTTATCTAGGCCGTTTATTTATTGAAGATATATTTTTTTCTGGGACAGGCCTATTAAGTCTGACAGCTTAATCGACACCCAATGGGAAAAATGTCATTTTAAAAAGTAGTTAGACTCCCATTGATTTCAATATAAACTCCATTTTTTATTTTGTATTTTTCCCCAGCCATCACAGTCAGTTTGACAGACTCATTAACAAGATACTAAACTGCCCCACTCTTTTTTTGAGGACAATAAATTACTATGGAGAAAAATGCTGTTGTCTTAACAGATGCTTTTCACAGTGTAAACATCCCTTGACTGATAAGCAGAGAGGGAAGAAGCGAGCAAACTAGCCTTTTCATGCTAAATAAATAACAGGGCTGGAAAACTGGCACTGAAATCAATGCTGTTTTGCTCTGCAAAGAATGCTGTGCTGGAGGACAGGATGGTTTAGGAGATGGATAATGGGATACAGAGAGTTGGCTTGGTTGTGGTTTGCCATGTTAATCCATCTGACTGTGGGGGAGAGGAGCTCTGCAGCTGTCTGGGATGTGGCTGTTGAGGGCTGTGGTGTGGGACTGCACGACCCCACCTTGCTCTGGCATGGACAGAGTGGGTCTCTCCCCTGCCAGGTCCCTTCATCCAGTGGTGGGCACAGTAAAGCTTGCAGCAGGAGCTGGCTAAAGTGCAGCTCAGAGGCCAAAGGGACCAGCCTGAGGTGACACTGGCTGGTGGCTCACAGGCCACACCAGCTCATGCTGCCACATCATTTGGCACAGAGGAACTGCCAGCCACAGCACTGTCTGGGTCCAGGCCTTTGCTAGGATCCAGGGTTAGCTGATGGCAGTTCTCTGTTGGTATGTGGGTGAGAAACCCACACCTGTGCACAGAGTTCATTAGCAAGGGCCAGAGCCAATATATCAGCACAGAGCTGGGCTTTCTGAACACCCACTCCAGGAGAGATGGGGGGGACAGACCTGCAGGTGCCTCTGTGTGCAGAGCAGCTCCACCTGGGCAGGGACACAGGGAAATGGCCAAGCACACAGGGCTGCAGGTGGTGGCTCAGCATCAATTGGCTTCTTTTGACTCCTCTCTGAGGTCTCTCCATGACAGACATTTAAGGTTGAGTTCCCCCTTTGACAGCAGCTCCTCTCAAGGTGGTGTCATGAGACATCATTCCCCAGGATGGCAGCAGCTTCTTTCTCAAAGAACAGATTCCTGCAGACAGTCAGACTGGCATGGGTTATCTCTCAGGGGCTGGGGCTTGGGCAAGCCACCAGCAAGTCACTGATGGGGGCTTCCAGTGCACCCTCGTCAGTGCTGCTGGGCTGTGTTGGTTGGTTCTTCCTTCTCAAACACAAATAAATAAAGGGGAAAGGTTTGGTTTTAAAACTGAGATTCTGCCAGACAAGGCAGTCTGAGGGGGACAGTTCTGGGTCAGGGCAGCTTTATCCCTGCCTAACAAGATAGTCCTGGCTGTTGTTACACCCATGGTATTTGATGCTGGGGTAGCCACACAATGTCACAGCTCCTGCTGTCCCCCAGTGCCTGGAATACTCTCAGGGACAGACACTGGCCATGTTCAAAGCCCCTCAAATACTGTCACACAAGCAGGAAATAACAGAGTTAAGTTTTTCTGTATTTATACTTAATGGTTGTTTTTAATCCTGCTCAGGATCCTTTTCCTATAACCACCACATCCAGGTCTTCTCCCGTGGGTGCTTCCTCAAAATCCTTACTAACTGCAGCACTGAGTCAGAAAGTTCCTGGTTTTTCTGGCATCCCCTTTCTTCCTCCCCCTCAAACCAGCCCTCCCCATCTACACATTCCCAGCTCAGAGCACTGCATTAATGCTCCATTTTATTGCATGCTCTTAATGACGCATCTGCAGATACTTCCCCTCTCTAACTGAGCAAATTCTTGCTGGGATGGAAATTTTAAAATGAGAGTCAGATTGTTTCCACATCACAAGGCACAGCCAGGCTTTAAATACGACAAAATTCCTGAAATCCGTTATCCTGTCACCTAAGTATTTAAATAATTAACTACAGAAACATCCCACAGGCCTGGCTGAGAAGGCGAGAGTGTTTGCATACTAATTGATCACTAAATGCAAAGCAAACAGCTCATGGATCTGTCAATAATTACTTTAGAAGAGGCAGCTGCGGTCACTAAAATGAACTTAATCTACTCAAAGACTCAGCAGCACTTACAGGTGTAAGCACCAGCTCTGGCTGTTCACTCTAATGACTTTATTATTTCAATGTCATTAGCCCTGTTCCTCTCCAAGTTTTGCTAATGGGCACGCACATAACCAGCCTCTGCTACTGAATCATTCTCCCACTTCTTTATTTATTCCTTTCACTCTGTGGGGGCTGCAATTGCTTTCTATATCTATGCACACACATATATTGATCTTCTCCTTTTTTTTTTTTTTTTAATTAGAACTGAAAGGACAATTTTCTTGCTGAAGGTGGCAATCAGAGGAAAGCACGGTTCATTTCCGAGGGGCTCCCACCTCCAGATCCCCAGCACATGCTGTGCATCCCGGGCTCCCTTACATAAAGACACATCAGAGCCAGGAAATGAGCCTGGCTGCTGTTTAACCATTGGGATGCTATTGCAGATCTTTTCTAGGAGCCTGGGATGCTGAAACAAAGCCAGAGCATCCTCTGAGCATGTTCCTTCCTGAATCCATCATGCCCTAGCTCCTGGTCCCCCCTGCATGTCTCTCCAGGATCTTGGCCGAACCACCCCCAAGCACACTTGTTCTCTGTCCAGATTCTCTCTTCTGTCCCCCTCTTTCCTTGCTGCCTCAAAGCCCCTGCAGCATCTTGGCTTCAAAATACTGCCCTGCCTTTACAAAAAACCTTGGATTTGCTCAGGGGAGGCAGCTGCCTCGGCTTCCCTGGATCCCCCTGCCTCGGCTTCCCTGGCACTGCGGTGGTGGCTTGCTGCAGCCTCCGTTAATGAGGACTGGTGCAGGGGACTCTGAAGCTCCCTTAGTAAAAATCTCCCTGGGACTGACCCAAATCCATCTCAGAACTCCAGGGGCGGATGTTTTTCAGGATTTTCTGTGAAATGACATGTCAGCACCGTATTCACACCGTTCCCAGGTGGGAGATGGATGCGGCGGGGCAGTGACTGAAGTGAGACAGATAATTTTACACTTTCTGGATATTACTTGAGTAAAAGGAGGATGGAGGTGAACAGAAGGAGGTCTTGGTCTACAGGGAACTTTACAGACTCCCTGACCTCTGCTAGTAATACCCCTCCCTGTGCACATTACAGGTGATGAGTGCCTGGACTCCCCTGTTGCCTCCAGCACCCCACGGTCAGGTTGACGTGTCCCTTTTCCTTTTTTCTTGCTGGGATAGGGGATCTTTCAAACACCCACCACTGCATTTATGCAGCACATAAAACTCCCCAGGCCATACTGGGCAGAGATGGGAATTTCACTTCATGATCCCTTTGAAAGCATTAGCATTTCTGCATTAAGCAATGACCCCTCACTGCCTTGGCTCAAGCCCCTTGTTTAGTCCAAACTCTAGCAGGATGGAGGACCAGACTCAAGACTCACCCTTTTCAAAGTCAGTCAGCTATAAGATGGGAGGAAAATTTCCCTGCAGGCATCTCAGCATTGCCTGGAGGTGGTGGTGATGTTTCTTTGAAGCACTTGAAGTCACACATCCCCCAGTGCAGGACACTCGTGGCAGCCAGCTCTGACTCTGCCATCCCCAGGCCTCTCAAGGATGAAGTAGTGATGGGGATTGCTTCTTTTAACCCAGAGTACAGAACTTCTCACTAGGAGTGTGAAAAAGTGCCTCGTGGGAGGAGTATTTGCCTTGGCATTAAGCTTGAATAAACAGGCAGAGGACACTGGGTGAGGGATGGAGGGTGCTGAGCTCAGACACACGCTAATGAATGTGGCATCCTTGAGTGTGTGAAGGAAGGGAAAGCAGACAGAGCTGTCTGTGTGGGAGGCCTCAGCACTGACAGTACACTAATCAGTACAGCCTCTGCCTCAGCCCTGCTATTGCTCAACCCATTAGTTGAGCTGTTACCATAAAGCTTTCTCATAGCCCACCCCTTTGGTGGTTCTGGCTCACAACAAAAGGCAACCTTTGGTCTTTTTTGGAGCATCCTACTTACCAGATCACCCATGACCAAAGAGGGGCTGCTTCCACTCCACCAGTTGCATCCTACACCCCACTCTTCAAATTGCAGCCTCATTGAGGCAGTCTCTTTTTTCCAAGTCACATGGTGCAAATATTTATTGAGCCACTTTGCTCGGGGCATCTTCCCTTGTGAGAGATTGAAATAATTTTAAAAATCAGGTCCTCTTTCCATGTTTTGTGGGGTGAATGGATGATTTGTGTTGCTGTCACAAGTCCCTCTGTTGTCAGCAATGTCACAGCCCCTCTGTCACTTTTGCCCACGTGCTGTGTGTGCTGGCTTGCAGCCGTTTTCCTCCTTTGTTGCATTAATCAGTAAGGTAGGAAGGAGAAGGCTGGAAACAGCTTTTTTAACAATCCTTGCCACCACTCCACCACCAGCCTCTTTGACTTTGTGATTTATTTCTTTTCAGGAGTGAGCTAGACTGCGAAATCACTTTGAAGTTTTGCTCCTGAGAGGAAACATCAGGAAAGTATTAATACAACCTTTTATTTTTTTTTCCTCTGATAGAGGCAAAAGAGAAAACCAAGGCAGAAATAAGAAGAGCTCCTGCAGAGTTGTTTACTCTAGATTAAACTGTCCTAGACTCTCCAGATCTTAACAGCTTTAGCTGATGAACAGCCTGAAAGTGATTAATTTATAAGGTGACAAATATAACTTGCAGGCAAGAGGCAATTTGACCGTTTGGCTGGGAGCGAAGAGGCTGTAAACAGGTTGTTTCACCCTGTGAACAATAGATTTGCTTTCAAGTTGGGGATAAAATTCAGGGCACTGGATACTTCGGGTTTTGGTATCTGACCCAGAGATTTTGGCCATAGCTTTACTGGTGCTGCTGACAGTCTTTTACCAGCTGATGGGCATTCATAGTTCTGTGTGGCCTGAAGGTCACAAAACCCCCTGGGAACTGCTGCAATGAGTGGTTCAGCCAAAACTCTGCTGGGTTGCTGTGCTCAGGTGGGCAGGGGAGCATTCAGAGGGAAGGCACATCCGGGGGGATTTAGCCACGTGCCTGTGCACCCATCTACCCCAGGGGCTGAGTGGGAGCTGGAGCTGCATCCTGGGTCCAGGCACAGTTACCTGACTCACAAGTTCTCTGCAGAAAGCCAGATCATCTCTCAGGACTAATGACATTAATTGTGCCTGGATGAAAGCAGACACACGCTGCTTAATTTATTCTTCCTGTATTGCTGTTGATTGCTTGTTATTCTATTACCCCCCCACTGGATAGATCTTGTACTCAATTATTACACTGATGACCCGCCTTTGCTGCTAATGTTGACACTCTTGTTTCCTCCTCTCTACAACAGCCTCTGAAATAACATAATGCATCAGTTCTGTGCAGCAGCACACGGGGCTGGGTGCTCTGTGGCTCTCACAAGCTGGTGCTGAGCGATCCCTGCAGCAGGAGACACCATCCCTCTGTGGTACAGGCTTAATGAAATATTTTGTGAGCTGGAGTTGTCTGTGCTGCTGTCCCCAGGCCCTGTGTTTTGACCAGGCACCAGAGGCTTGAGAATTATTGATCTGAGTAAGCCTGGGAGTTGTGAATAGGATTGTTCCCTCCAACAGGAGGAGCGATCTCAAGGAGATATATGAAGGCATTGGCTCGCTCCTTGTAGCTACTGCAGCTTTCCCATATGTCTTCCTGTTAAAATGTGCTGCTCTGGCTTAACTAAGACAAAGATTAGAGGAAGGCTGAGGGCTGCAGGAAACAAAACTTTGGCAGCTCACAACCAGGATGTGGGCTGCCTTTGTAGCCCAGCACATCAGACGATGGGGTGCAACAGAGACTTATGTTCTTCCTGATCATGACTGGGAAGATCACCCCTTCCCACCCACAGCTGTGACATGATAGTTTTAGTGCAGCAAGATGGGAGCACTGGTCTGCCTCCCAGAGCCCCTGTTTTAGCCTTCTGCAGGGTCTGGCCAGGCTCAGCAGGGAGGTGGGTCACAACCACACAGGCTGAATGAGACTTGGAGGAGCCATGTCTGCAGAGCAGAACATGCTCATCCTGCCTCAGTGATTTGCCTGTCTTGAGCTGTCCACTGAGCATCTTGGCTCCAGGGTGCTTTCATTCCTTTTTGTGCTCTCTCTGGAGGTTTGCCTCTACTGCCTGCAGAATCTGGCAGCTCCCTTGCACCCTCTGTGTTGCTGTGCCCGTGCTGCATAAGGAGCATGCTGGAAATGGCTTGCTTGCCCCAAAACTGTGCATGGGGTTACCTGGAACAGACAGGTATGGAACAGTGAGGCTGGTCCTCTGCAGAAGGGTTCAGAGTCACTCTGACCCTGCTCCAAGCAGACCCACAGTCCCCCCTAGTCAGCCTGAGTGAAGACCTGTTGCTCCGTGTGCAAGATGGGCCTGTGTGGTTTTTCCTTCCTCACTGCCTCCTTCATCACTGATGTATTTCAAAACAAGAGTTTTTGCTGTTCACTTTTGCCAGTTTCAGAGAAAAATGCTTCCTCAAGGCAGTAGTTCTCTGACTCAATAGCTTTGTTTACATCGCTGGCTGCAAACAGGCTTCCAGAAGCCAGGCTCCAACTTATCTCCTAATAAAAAAGTTTTGAAGAAGACTGATTTGAGGGAGGTTCCTGAGAGCTGCTACATCCCCAGGCTTTAGAAATGTTGCTCTCTGATGAAGCCAATGCTCAGGAGGGTTTTTGGGAGCTCTGACAATTGCAGGGCCATTGGAGATAGCCCATGCAGGGGTGGGGAATGTCTTCTTCCTTGCATTGGAAAATATAAAAGTAAATAATTCTCAAAACTCAATCTCTGAATGGCAGTTAAAGGCTATGCTGGGGCAGATCCTTCCAAGCCATGGCCAGACACCGTTAAATGAACCTCCTTCTGCAGCCAGCAGTGTTTTATCAGGTCCATGAATTCATGATCCAGGGCTTGCTCCTGGCTTTTGTGATGTCTGCATCTGGCTGCTCAGCCCCTGGGGCACCCCTTCTGCTCTTCCAAAGTTTCTCCCATGGACCAACAAATAAAACATCCCTGGTGCTAACAACTGATCTTGGAGATGTTTTATTCCCCCTTCACATAATGTCCTGGTTTCTCATAAACACAGGAGGATGCAGCCTCCAGTTCTGCGTGGTACAGAAGTGCCATTAGGGCAGGCGGCGCAAGCACTGAGCAGCAGGCAATTTAGGATGATAGTGTGCTAAAACAGCTGAACAGCCCACAGTCAATTCAAAAGCTTTCTGGCAGCTCTCCCTTCATTTTGGAGATTTTTATCTTACAGACCTATGTAAGAGCGGATTAGTAGAAATAAATTGGATAGCAACTCTGCCTAATGTGGCAGCAAGGCGAGATTACAGCTCTCAGATGCTTTGGGAGTGTTGTCAGAGGTTTCTCACGGGTCCTGAAGGAGGCTTTTGTGAGGCTGTGCCCAGAGCACAGAGGTCAGAGGGGAGCAGCCAATTTCCAGTGCTGAGCTTCATGGTGGTGGTTTGAGGCTGTTCCACACCCAGGTGCTGCCTCGTCCTTGTGCCCCTGTGCTGGCTGTTCCCCAAACTTCTCCACGGGCACTGGAAAGAGAGTGGGGTCTGTCAGAGCACGAGGAGGGCTTCAGGCTTGGTGCCATCTCCAAATTGCTCCCTGGAGATGTTGTTCCTCCTGCTCAGCTGCATGCAAAGCAGAGGAAGCACCCCCTGTGAATTTATCCTGTTTGAAGTCCTGAGAGGCAGCGAGCTGCCTGCAGAGTGGGCGAGCCTGCCTTGGTGCCTCTACAATTCCCTGTGATCCCTCCCCTCCCCTCTGATCTTGTCCAGATGCCACCACCACTTGTTAACTACAGCATCTTTGCCTCCAGCTGCTCAGCACCACCCGGCTCTGATATGCAGAGATTCACAGTAGAGGATATCTGTGAGCATGTTCCTTTTTGCCCACAAATACAGATTTTTTCCTTTTAAATCATAGCTATATGAACTCCATTCTATTTACTCCATTACCCACAGGCAAATTGTAAAATGACAGCCCTGTACTTCAGCTGGGAGACTGTGCTTTGAGCAGCTTCTGCAGCTCAGAAACTCTTATTAATGCTGTGCTGTGAAGGGAATGGTTTGGGCCAGGGAACATGTGATTATTCAGATAAAAATTATGGGAAATACTCCAAGAGGAATGTACTAAAAAGGTCCCCCAGTCTATTAACCACCGAGATTGGGGTGTGTACTGAAGCTACTCATTTGCCACTCCAGGGGATTTTGTTCACTTTCCTCATTTAATCCACTTACTTTTATGGGCAGACAGGCAGATGGACAGGGACTGATCCCTCTCTCACTCCTCACCCCCTTATCTGCTGACTTCCTTCTGCCTGACACCATCATTTTGTGGCCTCTGCCTGCATTTTTTAAGGTGTTAAAAGTTTTTCTTTGAGAGATAAATCCCCCTGCAGCTTAAAACGAAAACTCTGTAATAGTCGTGGCTGGAGCAGGGATTAAGCAACAAACCCTTATTTATTTTCTCTTCAATGCTCAAATCAGACCTTTCCTGCTGTTCCTATGAGGTGTTGCCTGTCCTGCCCCTGCAGACCCATCCTCTGCTGAAGGGCACTTCTGGCATCAATCTGCCCTGGGAATTGAGGAGAATCCCCTGACTGAGCAGGGGATGCTCTGGAGGACGACTGGGCACCACAGGGGACACAGGGAGCAAAACAGCCCCATCTGCCCACAAAACTTCCCATCATTATGCATTTCATCTGCTTGCCTTAAAAGCACTGACATACCTGGACAGAAACATCCTCGTGCATATTTACTTTGTTGATATGCTTGTTTTTAACAAAATGCACTAACTCTGAACATTCAGTTGTGTTTACTACACCTCTGGAGACATTTTGGAAACCACCTAGAAGTAATCTGGCCTCTAACTGTAATCAAAATGGGAATCCCCAGAAAAATCTATGAAAGATGGTATCTGGGGCCTGAACCAGCAGGTAATGGAGCCTTCAGAGCTAATAACTTCATGCCCTTTTGTTGACTGGCAGCTTCAAAATTGAATGTCTCTGGTTGTTGCTCTTGGGAGCAGAGCTTCCTGTGGCTGTTCCTCGGCAAACAGTGATTAAACTGCAGCTTTATGCTGCAGGAGAAAAAAAAAAAAGATGGAAAAAAGTAGCTTTGTAAACAAGCTCTCAGGAGAAGCCCTCCAGTTTGCCCCACTCATCTTGTACATTCTCAAAGTGAACATAATCCTCTGTCTTCAGAATTCTGAGGTTTACTTAAAAATTTCCAGACTTAATATTTTAAAGTTTTTTTTAATTGTTATTATTACAATCAATGTCAGGAAACTAATTTGTCTTTTTCATTTTGCCAATGTTCAGGTTCTTATTTTTCTGCATGGGCAGAAGAGAGCAAGACAGGGACCTTGAGCCCTGGCTGCACAGCACAAAGATGTGAGGATCACTCCTTGTCCAGGCAAACCTCTCTGCTGGCTCAGTCCTGCTCTCTTGGCTGCTCAGAGGCTCTGCACCCCAAAGGGGGCTGCCTTGGACAGACCTAACAGGGTGCTAAGGAATAGTAGGGCTATGTGATATCCTTCCTGGCACATGGAATAACAGCCTGGACACAGCCAGTTCTCCACTCCTGGCTGCTTCTTCCCTGTATTTGCCTGCTGAGCAAATTTCTGACAGAACATTTGAAAATTAGAAACTCCAAAATGTCAAAAATGAGCAATCACTTTTTTGTCGTTGTTTTTTTGTTTGATTTGCTGTCTTTTGACTGCTTTTTCCTCTTTTCTCCATTTTCACTTATTGGTACTCAGGGTCAGGCATGACTGCAGTGGGTGCAACACACGAGCCACCTACAGCTGCCCCTCCTCATGCCAGGGCTCAGGAGCAGACACTGGCTGTGAGACCAAAGCAGATGCTGCTAACAAAAAATACTGAGATTAAACCCAGAAAAATCCATCATTTTCCTTATGCCCTTCAAATAAAACTCCCCTCCTGTCGAACAGGGACTTATTATTGCAGCAACTTGAGAGGAGGGATGTTGCCATATAGCTAATGTGATGATTTCAGGTACAGTTGCTGATGCCTGATTAAACATCTCTGGGATCGAGCAGACTGCTTGGATTGAACAGGCCATTATTCTATCCCACTAACAGCAGACTCACAGAAGCACGTTATAATTAAAATCAGGAGAAATGTCATCACTAAATTTTGATGAAAAGAGCTTCTGCCTTTGCACACATCCAGGCATGTTGGGTGAAGTGCAGAGGACAGATTCTGCAGCTTCCTCTGTTTCCTTTCCCTTCAGCACAAGGGAGCACATTGAATTGTGCATTAGGGAATTTAAGGTATAAAATATAAGGTAATTGAGAATTTTAAGGACTAGACCAGATCTGCTCCTATTGCCCAAGCCAATGACAGTGCCTGACATGCTCTGGGTTCAAAGAAGCTGGCACAGGAGGTGGATGGTGAGACCCTGAGTCCAAGCCCTCCTCTGGGTTTGGGGATGCACTTGAGCACTGTGGGCAGCTTTGGTTTTGCACTGATTTAGAATGAAGGGGTTCAGAGGAGCTACAGGGAAGACTGAAGTAATGCAGGAGATGGGAAAGCTGCCTTAGGAAGAGAGTAAAAAAGCTGAGATTCTTAGCAGGGAGAGGAGAAGGCTCGAGGAGGATGAAATCATGAAGGTTTTAGGTAAGGTGACTTGTTAACTGCATCCCACAACACCCTGACTGAAACCAGCAGGATAGCAATTTAAACCAGGTAGAAGGAGGCAGGGATTTGCACAGAGGCAGGACATGTCCTAAACATGCAGCCTGGAGAGTGTCAGAAAGGTCAGTGCAAGAGCAGGTGTTATTGAGGCTGCCCTTCAATCCATAGCACAGGGCAGAAGCAGAATGGAGCACAGCACTCCCCACTGCTCAGAGCTCAGCAAACTCTCCTTGTTTCCCAGTGTAAGTTATTCAAGTAAAGGCTGTAAAATTCCTGAGGCTGCTTTGCATGTGGGATGTTTGTCATGATCAGCGTGGGGTGTCACTTAAAACCTGATTCATCCAGATCCCCCTGGAATGACATGTTTAATATGAATTATCTTTTATCCTCCAGCAATTTTCTGACTGCTCCTCTCTATAGATCTGTGAGATATAGAAATGCCATATATCTCCTTTCATGCAGCCAGTGTGGAAATTAAACATCTTACCTCCTCGAGGGACAGATTTTTCCCCGAGCAGGAGCCCAGGTAGCAGAGCTGGCAGGCTGGTTTGTCCCTGCTGGTTGCAGAGACACATCCCTGGTCACAGCCCCCTGGGACACATGCTGTTAGTGCCCAGCAGCCCAGGTAGCACCCCTCCACCAGTGTAGCTGGCTTCCACCTCTCTTTCCTTGAGATAAAATCCTGCCAGGGATGCTCCAGTGCAGTTCTTGCATCAGGATATGCCTGAATCCTTTTGTAAGTGTGAAGCCCCCAAATTTGTACAGATGAGGCATAAGAAAAGGGATCCTATCCACACCTCCCAGCCCCACACAGCATGGGTCATTTCCCAGAGCTTTTCCTCTTGGAAGAATTTTCCATAATTTCTCTGAGTTTTTCCCTCCAACCCCACCCTGGCTCAGCACCACCTCATCAGTGCCACTGAGGTTTCCCTCTCTGGGGCACTGTGGTTTAACCCCAGCCAGCAGCAAGACCCTCACAGCCATTCACTCATTTCCCCACCAGCAGGATCAAGGGGAGAATCAGAAAGGTAAAAGCCAGGAAACTCATGGGTGGAGATAAAGACAGTTCAACAGGGAAAGCAAAAAGTGCTCAAACAAGCAAAGCAAAACAAGGAATTAATTCACTGCTTCCCATGGGCTGGCAGCTGTTCAGTCATCCCAGAAGGGCAGGGCCTCATCATACATAACTGTGACCTGGGAAGACAAACACTATCACTCCAAATATCCCACTCTTCCTCCTCCTTCTCCCAACTTTTTATACTGAACATGATGTCATATGGACTGGAACACCCTTTTGGTCAGTTTGGATCATCTGTCCTGGCTGTGTTTCTCCCCAACCTCCCCTGCACCCCCAGTCTCCAAACCAGCATGGCAGTACAAAAAACAGAAAAGGCCTTGGCTCTGTGCAAACCCTGCTCAGCAATAATGAAAACATCTCTGTATTTTCAGCCCTGTGTCCAGCATGAATGCAAAACACAGCCCCAGACCTGTGAAGAAAGTTAACTCCAGCCCAGCCCAGCCCAGCCCAGCAGGGTGTGCTGCCCCAAGCCCTGAGCATTGGGGAGCTCTGTGCCCCAAAAGCCCAGCAGAGCAGGGCCAGCAGTGGCTGGGCCTCTCTGGCCCATTGGCAGCCTGCAGGAGCCACGCAGGGGAACCCCTCTGGGCAGGACCACGGCTGTGGGCCGAGCAGTGCTCTGAGTCTGGAGCAGGACCATCGGCCACGCCACAAAGCTCAGCCTCCTGGGCAGCTCAGGGCCAGCAGGCACAGGTGACAGGAGAGTGTGAGGAGAGCCTGAGGGTCTCTGCGTGTGTCACTCCCCTCCTTGCCTCTGCAGGCACCTATGTCTGCAGGCACACGTGTGAGCCCGCGTGTCCCGACTCCTAACCCCACTTCTCCGGGAAGGGGCCCCTCAAGAGCTCTTTCCAAGTAACATTTCCAATGAAGAAACCTGCGCAAATGGTGCGTAAAGCTTTTATGAATCAAGCCCTTAATCAGGACGTCGGGTTTCCGAGCACATCCCTCAGGCCTTGCGGCCCTCTAATGCATTCATCACATTAAGAGTTAATTTACACCGCGCGGTTTGAGGCGAGCTCCCGGCCCTTCGGTGAAGTCTCCTGAAGTGGGAGCCGTGCCTTAACGACACAAATGTATTCCACTCTCAGGAAAAAAAATAATGCCCCTGATATTTTTGGCCTTCAAGGGAGACTCTGGGCCGTGGAACAACATAGCAATGGTGTGACAGGGCCACCACGGCGTTCATGAATTTAAGATGCCTGCGAGAAATTATCTATTTTTCTGGACCCTTGCTGGGCTCAATCAGTTCCTCCATGGTTGGCGACAATTAAAGAGCCAATATGATGCAAGGAGGGTATTTTAGACACTGCTTGACACCAAGGTTCCCATCCCACTGTTTTTGGTCTCTTCCCTACCTCCCAGGACATGTGCCCTCTTTCTCTTTCCCCAAAAAGGATCAGCATGTTTGATGTGCTCCTGGTTTCCAGGAAATGGGCTCTCATCTCTGAAGCTTGTGTATCTCTATGCAGAAATTGCAATTATGTTAGAAGAAGAGGAATTCATTGCCCAATACCCTCTGCCCACACAGGATGCTGGGAAGTCTTTGGGCTGGACTGTGGAGCACTGTGGTCCATGCACTGTGGATACCAGAAAAGCACATCTTCCCCTCCTTCTCTCTCTTCTCTCTGTTTTCTAAGGGCATGACAAGTTTCAGACTTTTTTGTCTCATTTGAGACAACGCTATTCTGGAACCAAACCACAAATCTGCTGGTGAAATTAAAAGGCCAAGCAAAGGCTTTGTTAAGCAGCTTCTTTCCTGGGGAGATCTTGCAGAGCTTTGCAAAGCTCTGCAGATCCAGAAGGTCACTGTTGCCCCCATGCCCTCCTTTGTCTTCTTTCTCATAGAGACTGGTCAAAAACTGAGACACAGGGGACATGAAGGGATATCAGAAAGCTGCACTGCTGGCACTGGGACATTTTCCCCCCTCCCATAGTCCCCCTTTGCTGCACCAGAATTGCTGCAAGGCACAGCTCCCTGTCACATCCCAGCTGCAGGCGTGGGTTCCACTGTGTTCAGTAAAGTCACACTAGGAGAAGGGAGATGATAATGAGCTGTGCCCCTAATAGAGATGGCCAGAAAAGCCTTACAGTTTTGGATGAAAAAGGCTATTTTGATTTAAATGAAAATCTTTTTCAAAACATATCAATTTCAGCACAATATTGTCTAGGGAAAAGAGGCTCAAATTATCCTCTATTCATATGCTGGCATTGGATGATTTTCATTTTTCATCTGTTTTGATTCAAAAAGAAATCCACAGTTTATAATATGTATACCTCTCATATAGCTTTAAAGGTCAAACAAAAAGCAGCTTGAATTCACTAAAACTGTACATTGCAATTAAAACAATTTTTACAAGCTGATAACGATAACGCTGGGAGAGTTTAAAACTTCATGGTTGTCTATTTCAGAACTGGGAAAAAAAAAAGCAAAGGGTTTGTGGAATATTAATGAAAAAAATATGAGGTTCCCACACTGCTCTTCTACTGATGGACTGGCACAAGGGAAGAAGGAAACCAGAGTTCACATCCCTCACCTGTGTAGTTTGGAGATTTGAATGCTTCTTCTTAAAAAAAAAACCAAATAAAGCTTTACTTTTCTGCCATGGGCTTCTCCCATTTTGTCCTATTCAAATTGTTTCATTTTTCTATAAAGTAAATAGAATAGACCTGTTAGGCTTTGCCTGGACCCTGCTTAGAGCAGCATCCCTCCATCAGGGTGTTTTCCTCTTCCTTGGCCTGACTAATTTTAAACAGCCAGAAGAAGCCATTGCTTTCGTAAGGTGAAATTTGCTCGATCCTCCAGTTAACCCCCCCACATTTGCTGGTATGTGGTTTCCTTGGCAGCCTCTGCCCATTCCTCCTGCTGTGCCTGCCTCAGTGCCCCTTGCTCAGCAGAAAGCCTCTGCCTGTGAGCACCTTCCCAGCACTGCAAAGCCAGGCCACAGCTGAGGCTGTTCCTCTTCTGCGCTGCACGAGGATCTCGGTCAGGGTAATGCCAGCACCCAGCTCCTCCTGTGTTTATAATGGTGAGGACAGCTGGATGGGGTTATTGGGGAAGCTTCAATTTCCCAGCCCAGGCAAATACTCCCTTGACTCTTCCAAGAGAGCAGAGACAAGTTCTCTGCTGCAAAACAGGCACACAAATAATCCTCACGCAATTTATCGCAAATCTCTTGATCCAGTCTTTGAATCTGGGAGCTTATATCATGTAAATACATATGAAAGCCTATTAGCTCCTTTGATCATATTAACCTGCTGCTGTTCACAATTAGTTTGAAGTCTTTGTCTGAAAAGCTCCACATTAGTGTGAGAAGAGACACAGGGGAGGAATTCAGCCTGTCAGAAGAAAATGACTTTTGAGAAGGTGAAAATTTTGTACAGTTATATGATTCAAATGTAATTCTTGCTAGTCTAACAAGGAAACCAAACCCAATTGCAGCACAAAGAGCTCCAGGATGCCACTCTGCAAGGCTTGTCTTGGGGCAGACACAGTCTCTGGCTGTGGGGGGACACAGCATATAATGGGGTGACAAATGATGACAGCATGGAAAAAAGGACAAGGTCAAGGTCTGGGCATTAAAGAATTTATGATCTAAATAAACAAATATTTGGGGGAAAAAGCATAATGTTGTTCCCATTTTAAGGTCTTATCAGAGGCTGGTCCAGATGAAATGCTGAGTTTTCAGCCCACTATCTTGTCTTATCCATGGGATGATCCCTCCCTGTCTGGAGGGATTTGATTTTGTGTTCTTTAAAAATGTGTTGATCAGGTCATGGGAGAGAGGATTTTGTATAGTGCAATTTTACCTTGGCTGTTAATTATATCGATTTCATTGCCTGGAATATCCTTGTGTGGAAGGGATGGCCATCCTGCTTCCTCCAAACACTGCCTGACATCGTTCTTTGAGTAAGCTACTGGGGAAGCTCACTATCCTTGAGAGATCTGTGCTTCTTCTGTCCCATTCACCTGACAATTTTTAATTTTTAGCCCTTCCAATTAGCTGAAAGGATCAAGGATTGATGACAGCATCATTTTGCCTATAAAAGGCATGGAAATCAATGCTTCTACTCTTGGATTTCTGCCTCTGCCTTGGTCTGCCACTGTTTGAGGTGGCTGAAGCTGCAGCCTCCCCAAAAAGATGTACAAAGCAGCCACTTCTCCACTTGTGCAATAGCAGCAGTGTCTCCTATCTGCAAAGATGATATAAGTGGTAAAACACTCCATCTGAGCCAGGCACAGCCAGGTTTCCAGTTTAATTAAATGTGAGGATCTGTTGTAGGGGGAAGGGAAGAAATCTAACCCTGTTCAATGAGGGTATTCCAGAGGGAGCTGGTTAAAATAATCCATGAAGCTACTTAGCCATGTTATTTTCTTGTTATTTCTGTGTACCCTGCATGGTATCAAATGTTTATAGTGGCTAAACTCCAGTCATCAGCAGAAGGAAACAAAGAGCATCCTCTAAACATGATGCTGGGAAGAATTCACTCTACCACATCTTAATCTGTGCAAGACTCCGGGAGATCAGGATCTCTACACAGCTCCTTGGTCTGTCACTGCTAACAAAATACAGTGGTTCTCCCTGTTTCATGTGTCTGGCAGTGCTCACATGCTCTGGTATTCCTGGATAAAGCCTACCTCACACTGCTTTAAAAATCTGCTAATCCTTGCTCTGGCAGTCTCCCTGCTGCCATCCCCGTAGCTGACAGCCAGTCCACACTGCTGGACTGAAGTGCTTTGTTTTTCGAGAGGGAGATGGAGGCAGATGAGAGCTACACCTGCCTGGAGCTTTGTATTTGCACACATCCTGATTTAGCCTTGCAGAGGTTTAATTAGAGCAGCAAAGAGGCTCCTGTGGCCACTCTGAAGGACCCTGTTGGCAAAGGGACTTGTGTCCTGACTCTGCCTCACTGAGCCTTCGATGAATTTTGTGTGGCAGAAGTACACCAAGGTGGTAAGAGGAGAAGAAATCCACTTGTAAACCTAAAAAGAGTTTGGGAAACCTTCACCTGAATGTGCTATCCTGGTTTGTATCAGACAACAAAGTGTTGGCTTAAAAACCCCAGCCAAATATTTTGGTACACAGAGCAAAACCTTCAGCAGTGGGATGAACTGAGCACACAAGACATCAGTTATTTGGTGCATGGCACTTTCAGAGGATGTGGGACCTCATCACAGGAAGAAAACGTGCACATTGCAAATCAAACTCAGTTTCAGACCCGTTCTTGCCCTTCTAGCCACAAACACAGTGTCACAGCAGGCAGTGAGCAGCAGCAGGGCGAGAGGGATTGCTCCTGTTCCTACAGGCAGAGGATGTGGCTCCCAGTTGCACACACTCCCAGCAGAAGCTGTGCCACCTGGGGTGGACTGTGGAAAAGCTACATTCCTTGGACAGTTTGGTGGGGGATGATACCAGGAATAATGACAGCACTGAGCATTGCCACGCTTCTCTCCTAGCTGAGCCGAGTGACACATTCTTCTTTTGTCACTGTGAGGGACTGTTTGCTAAATGACACAGCAGCCAGGCGTTTCCAGACTCGTGGTAATTTGGGGAATTGTAAAGAAATACATTGCTTACCAGCTGGATAGAGAAAAGAGAGAGCCAGGAATGCAAACACTTGAGGTATCTGTTCTCTGCTCCCCTGTTACTAATGATACTCTGAGCAGTGATAATTCAGGAGCAGCCCTTTACCTGACAGATGATTTTGCCAATTAGCCAAACTTCCAGGTTGCCTCCCATGAGCTCTGTGGAGAACTCACCAATGCATTATGCAGATCTGCTTGGCATTTCTACCCTTTTAATTCACCTCGCTTTCTGCTCTTCAGTAACTGGGAGAGTCAGGGACAGGTTCATACCTGGACATGTTCTATACCCAGGAAAATGCCAGAGAGCTGCTTTACAACTGTTATGGCAATGAGGAAGAAATGAAGGCAAAGAGACCTCTGCAACTCTCTCTGGGGTTTGCCCTGCGTGTTGGACTTCTGAAAATGCTGCTGGATCAATGCCAGCCTGCAGCAAAGGGCTTGGGCTCAGGGAGAGGATCTACTGATCCCCAAGCACCCACTGATCCCAATCAGCTCCTGCAGAGCTGCAGAGAAACCTGGCTGTCCAGGTGGAAATTAAAAACCCTCTTCCTGACAGCAGCAATTCCTTGCTGAAGGATGCAAATGGCCACAGCCTCATGGGTGGGTCTTGCTTTGAGCACACCTGGGCTGTGAGTACCAGCTTATTTAATGCATTTCTTTCCCTGAGTCTGCATCTCAGAGGCTTTCATGTGGCTTTTCCAATACAGCCTGCAGGACATTCTGTGTCTGCCAAAGTACCCTGGCTGAGGGGGTTGAGGTCTCCATACAGGCTGCTCTAAATTATTGTTGAAATTGCAGCAGTGCCAGGAGTTTGCAGGTGTTCCACAGCCTGAACACTGATGGGAAACCTTCCTGAAATTATATTGTCCATTCAGTCAGGAGTGCTCATTGGATATCTGGGTGGAGATTTCTGAACTGTGTAGTCCAGAATGTCAAAAGAAAGGGTCAGATTAATATTTCTAAACTTAAGATTTTACTAAATCTCTGGTGCTGGAAGCCAGGCTGCATGTTGCTGGTATGCTAAAAGTGCCAGTACTGAAACTTTTGCCTGAGTTTCTTGGGCATGATGGCACATTTCCCAGTCATGATGCCTTCTTTCCATGGGCTCCCAGATTTCTGAGCCATGCCAGATATGTCAAATGCTCTCAGATCTGCACATTGAAGTTTCTCAGAGATGAATTACCACGTGTAATTGCTGTGATGGATAACACAG
This sequence comes from Notiomystis cincta, assembly GCA_013398075.1. Lineage (NCBI taxonomy): Eukaryota > Metazoa > Chordata > Aves > Passeriformes > Notiomystidae > Notiomystis > Notiomystis cincta. The sequence goes on from VZRX01007521.1 coordinate 36,067, forward strand.
CAATGTATTGAACGGGGCCCTGGAGTCATTCAGGACCTACATTTGCCCCTTTTGTTCAGATGGAAAATTAAGTGATTCTTAAAATAATAAATGTGCACCCTGGAGAGAAATACTCAGCTGCTCCCTCAAGAGGTGCTTTGCTGTTTTGTTGAGCAAAGCATAACGAAGGTAATTGAAAAGTTATTACTTTGGGGGCAAATTTGTCTTGGCTTGTACTGCCTTGCAAATAGATTTAGTTGTGAAGCAACCCTTGTACTGCAATGGGGGAAGAGCTGTGCTTCAGAAAACCAGGCCACCAGATCTGGGGCCAGATTCTGCACCTCCCTCTTCTTTGCGTGGTCACAAGGGTCTTGACCTAGTCCCAAGGCAGCTGGTTGTAGAGCAGTGCCTGATCTGACCAGGCTGAGATTGTGCAAGCTGACTGGTGTCACCTGGTCTGGGACAGGCTCAGATCAGGGCTGGCCAGGCTGTGGGGCAGAACTCACCAAGCTGCAGGTGCTTGGGTACAAACAGGAGCAGTGCTGGGTGGGAGAGGTTGGCCCAGCCAAGCTGTTGGCATTACTGAGCCGTGCCAAGGGGGAGCACAAGGATCTGGCCATGCTTCCTCTCGCTGGTAGCAGCCTTTCAGGCTCTTCCATGAAATTTTGTCTTCTCTGTGGCTGTAGTCAAATGGTGACTGTGGGAATCTCTGTCTTTGGAGATATTAAAAACTCAGCATGATGAGACCAGAGCACCATAATCTAACTTTAAAGCTGGAGCCTTTGTCAAGAGGGGAGGACCAGAGACCTCCAGAGGTCCCATCCTGCCCCAGCTGTGCTGCTGCTTTGGTGCTGGTTTGAAAAGAAAAGGAATTAAACCTTGCTAGTTCTGCAGAGGCAAGGAAGCTGCGAGAGATGCACTCTGCCTCACCAGAGTTGTGTCCCAGACTAAGGTACAGCTGATAAATATTTCATTGGTTGTGCTAAAGGTCTTGAAGGGGTTCTTGTTTCTCTTAGATGAGACAATGACAGTGACTTTGTCCCCTGCAGCTCAGAGAGGGGTGGAATAACCTTCACCTACAAGAAGGTGCATTGATTCCTTGAGATGTTTTCAGTGATGTTGCAGGAGTGGTTGTGTGCAGAACCAGGGTGCAACTGGTCATCCCTGTCCTGCACAGCCTGAAGAGAGAAAAGCTAGAGAAAAACAAAAGGGAAAATTTGCTCCTCAGTGTCTGCCTGGGACCTGGCCTGGCTGCAGGGAATTGAAAAGAAACTTTTTAAAAAACAGGTTTGGGGTTTCTTTATTTATTTGGTTTTCCCAGCTTCTTTTAAAAAATTAATTCAAGTGAAATGACAGTTTTCGCATGTTTGTTTTCTGTTTTTAAAAAAGCTCTCAAATAATTAGCTACTCAAAGTAAACAGTCTGTTATGCTTTATTACCTGATTTGTGCTATGACTCCATTAAGGCCCTGTTGCACTTCTGCCATTTTTCTGTATTTCAAAATGCTTTAAAGATGGGACTCAAATCATCAACATTAATTGCCAACCAAACAGAAATGAACCTTCTAAAATGGAAATAATTTTATAGCCCTAATTTGATTATGTAGCAAAGCATGTTGTTTCCATTTTAGGTGGACAATATAAACATAAGAAAAGTTAATATTTATTAATCTTAATGTTCATGCCAGGTAATTGCAGTGCCCACTACAGCAGTGAGGGCTGTGTGACTCTTGCTCTCTCACTGTATATTTGCACACCCTTTGGGTAAACAGGAAGGAGAGGAAGGTTTGGTGCTAATGAGATGAAATTCTCTTTCCAAAGGGCTCCTGATTTTAATCATGTGCCCAGGACTAGGGATGCAGGCAGGTCATTGTGTTTTGTGACAATGGCTGGAATCCAGGAGTGGGAGAAGCTGAGACTTGCACACACCGAGGTACAAGTGCAGGCATCCACACACACAGAGAGTCACACATCTGCTCTCCTCTATGGTAGTCATTTCCCACACAGGAATTTTTCCATACCTCCAAAATGTTTTGTTTTTTTTTAAATTTTGTTTTTTAAATTCTTGTCCCTTTTCTTGCAGTCTTGAAGCAAATCCAGCTGAGGAACGAAACATCCTAACACTGTGAGCTGGACCAGCACTGCACTGCCAGCAGCACGAGCTGTGGGACATTGCTGGAAGATGAGTGTTGAGTTCAGGAACCTCTGGGCTGGTTTCTGGCTTGCTGTGACTCTCCCTGTGCAGAGGGTGGCACAGGGGCAGAGAGAAGGCAGGGTCAGGGCAGAGTGCACTCGCTGGCTGGAGGGAGCAGGGGCTGCAGACCAGCAGAGCTCTAGCAGGCACCGGAGAATTGTCTCTGCTTGGCTGCGAGTCTGAGCCCATCTCAGGGTCTCAGCCATGTCAGAGAGGGTTTTCTTCCAGCAGTTTTACTTGCCACAAGTCTGTAATTCTGCTCCCTTCTACCACTGCAGTGAGCTCCTCAGCATCTTGGCAGGGCTCTTCTGTAGGAAAGATGCTTTGACAGGGCAGGTGGAGATCCATGTGTGGGAGAAGGACCATGACAGTTGCCCAGGGCAGATCAGACCCCTCGTGTTCCTAAGTCAGAACCATGCCAGGGGCAGAGAGCCTGCCTGTCTCTGACTTGCCTGTACCTGAGTTGAGCCCACTTGTAACCACATGAGCTTCACATTGCTGAGTGTTGTCTTCATCACACCATGGCTGTTTGAATCCCCAGCCTGGCTGGGACCTGCCAAGGCAAGGCAAGATGGGCCCCACAGCCCTGCAGATGGGGAGAGTAGGTATGAAACTGTGGCCTCTGGATCAGCACTGACTCAAATTAACACAAGCTGTTTCCAAGACCATTTGTGCTGGGCAGGAGCAGATGTAGAAATTTTCTAACCTCCTCTCAAATGACTTAGTTGAGAAGAAAAGAGCCCCAGATCATCACAGGTCTAACATTTGATTTCCCCATCAAGCCTGCTCAGCATCTTGCAGGATTTGCCCTCCTGCATCCTGCCTTTTAATTGCTGACTGATTGTAATATAGGATTTTATTTTCCCTATAATGACTCTTGGGGCCCCCAGATGTTCTCCTCAAGTGTGGTTGCGTCAGCACTAGAGATTGAATGACTGATACCAGCAATTTTTACAGCTTGAAAGAAGAGAAATATGTGAAGGGGATTTAATTTAGCTCCAATATTGTGTCTTCATCTTCAAGACTCTACAAGAAAATGACACCAAAAGGTTATTTTACAATGAGAGGAGAGAGAATTAGCCTGAGAGAGGGAGAGATCACCAGGCTGGCTTTCTAATATCAGTTCATTACAGAGAACACATTTGTGCAGCCACTTCACTGCTGCTGTTAATTTAAACCTGGATGATTAAAAGCTGTAATTGCACCATTTTAAATAAATGTCCACTATCTCGATTATTATATTTTTAATTAGTGTGTCTCTGTCGAATGTTTTTATCCCTCTGATTGATTTGTTTATACTGTATTTATTTATAATTCCTTGATCTCCCTGACCCTGCTACCTCCTGAGAACACAGTTTGATTGTGATTCCAGCAAATGGAAGAGGACTGAACCAGGAAAGAGCAAAAGGTACCAGGTCAGCTTTCCCTTATGAGATCTTTGCAGCTCTCCTTCCTTGCCTCCTGACCTAGGTGCTCTTCTGCTCTTTTTCCTTCCCCAGGGCTGTGGGGGAGGATGAACAGCCTGGAGGACTGTCTGGCTGGGAGGCAGGAGAGGGGAAAATTGAATTGCTATCCAGCAAAGCTCAGCCTGTGGAGCTGGCAAGGCCATCATGCTGTGTGTTAGGACCCATTCCTTAACCATTGCTTCGCAGGCAGGATCCTGCTCCTCTGTCTCTGGTGTAAACCCAGAATGAGCACCCAGAGCCATGATACCCCACTGCATGTTGTTCTCTGCCCAGGGCAGGGAGCTGCAAGCAAGAATGACTTGTAGAGATCATGATCTGGGTGCTCAGGGTGCTGCTCTGGGGCTGTGCTCTGGGGCACCTGAGAGAACACACTGGGAATATTCAAGAGGCTGCTTGCTCCTGTAGGAATCCAGGGCATCTCTGCTGATGCATTTCTCTCCTATCATGTAATATTTGCAGGACAAGGACTGTCACTTGCTCTGACTTTGTTCTGCACCTGCTATAGGAGGCTTCTGATGGCTGGCAGGGACTCTGAGGCACTCTGATAGCATGAATGCATAGTCTGCCTGCAAGGCAAATATTGCAAAGCTTCCAAACACTTGACTTTCCCCTGTTTTCTACAGGAATGGATCAGGAACCCCTAAGGAATGGATCAGGCCTTCAGCATAATAAAAATGGAGTCTGCATGTGTCCTCTGGTACAACATAGTGGGTGGCCTCACCATATCAGCCCTGTCAGCTGTTTAATGGCTTTTCCTCTCACAGTGAGCCAGATGCAGCTGCTGTGTGGGGCAGGAGGAAGCCTGGTGAGAGCACATGGCCAGGGAGGCTTTTGCAAAGGGAACATTCTTACTGGGCAAATTTCGGTGGGGACTGAGTGACAAGGCAGTGAATAGACAGACTTATCAGGTAATTATATGGGGATGGTGTTTGGGCACCTGTACAGAGCATTTCCAGGAATGGCTGCTTGGGGGGCACTTGCTACTAGGAAAAAGGGAGCACAGCAATGAAGAAAGCCTCCTGGAACAGCACATCCAGTTGCCTGACCTCAGAGTTCAACACAGATATGAATTTACTCTTGGAAGGCCACATAAAGGGCAGCCAATTATGTTGCATGTGAGTGACACAGCTCCACTCCAGGTATGTCCTTTAGCACAAAAACAGAGGATGTCACAAGGACAGAGAACGAAGGAGAGGAAGAACAAAACCTCTGCAGGCATCAGCCGTGTTCTCATTGTGAATAATCTAGCTACACAGCCAGAGAATCAGGCAGAAACCACACATGAGCACCACAGCACGATTTCATGGGTACTTGGGCAGCCCCTAGGCAGATACAGTACTGGATGAATGGGATAGGTGAGAGGGTGGCCATGATTTTGTAGCAGCATTAGAGAGAATTATAGTCTGCAGCAAACCAGTCATTTTGGCCATTCAGAAAGGGTAATTACACTTTGGGATCTCTGGGAGGTAATTTTCTTGTTGGCTGGTAATCAGCCCGTGTGTTCTTTTTTTCTTATTTTAATTAAAAATATTGGTTTGCCATGTTCACCAGGCACCTAGCTCTCTCTGCCTGAGCACAAACGCTCAATAGCATTTTGTAATTGACTGAATTGTCTATTAGTAAAAAAGCCTTGTAATTTAGTGAGCATCATTGAAGTGCTTACTGTTATACCTGACACAAAGCTGAGGACTCCCACCTTAAGAACTTAGAGACAAGAGGGGTGTTAAAGACAAATTAAGGCAATTTTACATGAGAATAGCAGCGTACTCAGAAAAGTGGAGCTGATGGATGGGCCAGGGTGAGGCATTGGCATTCTGCAGTCGTCCATAGCAACTCTGCTCCCTCAAGTCTGACAAGTGAAAGTGGGTTTGAAAGTCTATGTATTGATTTTACCCAAGAGAAACCCTCAACTTTTACAAATCGCTTTCTCCAATGAATTTCCTCTTGCAGACTTTGTTTTTGGCAGGCTCCCTGGGCAACATGGTGGTCAGTGTTCAGGAAGGCAGAGGTGCTGTTTGGATGCCTGGATCTCTCTCTCAGCTGGGAGCCAGGGCACTGTTGGTTTGATATTTTGCTAACTACAAATGTTAGGATGCTGGAAAATCCCATGGCAGGACCCCTCTGGAGGCTGTCCAGGAAAGGTCAGAGCACAACTCTTTCTCTGCCCTGGCCAGATTTGTGCACTCTGTGCTCAGTTTTGACCCAAGGTATCAGTGTTACCCACTTGACCTTTTTAAAAGGGCAAAAAGAGATAATTTACATGCTTATTCATGCTGGAGTTTATTCTTTATTGGTTTGTGGTTCTCACCATCTGCCCACTGATGTGTGTGTGTGGAGGAAACCTGGATAATTCTGAGGTCCAGGGCTTTTTCTGCTGGTGATCCTTCCTGCCCCCAGGGACATGACCCCAGGGAGAAGCATGGCATTGGCATCCTTCAAGGGACCAAACTGGCAGGGAGTCTGCTGTGGGCTGTTTAGCTGGCAAGGGGAATGCTGCTGCTGCAGCCTTCCAGGTGGCAGGAGGGCATCAACTCCTTCCCCTTCATGGACTCTCCTGTGAGCCCTATGGATTGAAGAGGAGATGCTTCCACCTCAGGTATTCCCCAAGGGAGGAGGAGGAGGAGGAGGAAGAGGAGGAAGAAGCTTCTCTGGTGTCCCGTTCTGCCTGGATGATGGCCAGGCTTTGCTTCACACAGCTCTGCAAGAAGAGGGAAAGGTTTTCTATGAAAAACTCCAACTTCCTCCAAGCCATTTTTTCTTAGATTCATATCTGTAAGTCCTCTAGACCTTCAAACTCTATTTGGAGAAAATATTCTAGAAAATGATTTCTTAAATATCACCTGCTTTGTGCTTTGCAGTCCTGTGAGCTGCCGTGGGCACCTTCTCTCCTGCTCCTACAGTTGCCCTGTGCTTGGCAGTAGGATTGACAGTCTTTTGGAGGGAACCTTCTACCTCAGAGCCAGCTGCATCCTGAGTCAGCCTGAGGTGGTCAGCATGCTCACTTTTTTCAGCTTGCACAAGTTATGCGACAGTTTCCAGGGTCTGCAGTGGGAGTTTGTTCATGTGCTGCCTCAGTGTTTCCTTCGGAAAGTCTCCATGAGCGTGTGGGCACCCAGCAGGATTGCATCCAGGCTGGTGCTGCTGATGGTGCCTGGCAGGAGCCGTGTGGTCCTCCACAGGCACTTATCCAGCAGCTCAGAAAACCTATCTGGCTTGCCCTCAGCAATCAGGCTGCCTTGGAGTAGCTTCAGTAAGGCACAAAAAAATCAGAATCTGGTCAGATTTTTCCAACACCCCCTTCATGAGGACACGAGGCTGTGTTAGTTTCTGATTTTCTTCTTTGTCTCCATTCATGAATTCTAGCATTAAGGTAAAGAGTTTGTTCATTATATCCTTAAGCATTTCCACCTAAGGCCTCCTGAGCCAGTTTCTTCTCCTGGAAGACAGAGTTACAGGATGACACAATTACGTCATAGAATGATTTGTTCCTTCCCTCCTTTCTTATCTTCTTCCTGCTGCTGGTTGATAAACTTGATTGATTGAAAGCTGGCTACAAGGAACTCATTAATGTGCCCAGACATGGCTTTTACTTTGTTCCTCTGTCTCAGGATCTCCTCAATTTCTTTCATTGCTTTGTACTGGTGTCAGTATCACCACTGCTAATGTGACAAATAAGGGAATGGATGGTGGAGGTGATGTTGTGACATGTGTCATCACTGTCTGAGGAGATAAGCAGGGTTTGGAATTCAGGGTTCATATCTAACTGGATTATATCTTTCAGTCTAAAGAGATTGTTTTCTGCACACCAGCCTCCTCACTTGCATTGGAGGAGGTGTCTGGGGAGCCATATCCACCACACTGAAATGTCCTCCTTGAGAGCAGGTGGGCTCTGGCTTCAAGGGTGCATCTCTGCATGCTGACAGGGGACTTCAGATCTTGTGTTCGAACCATGCTGAGGTTTCTCACTGAAACACACTGTTGAGGAAACTCTTGACCTGTCAGGTTCCTGTTTTGCAGTATGACCCAGCATCCTCATACATTCTTCAGGAAGATTTCCAACTGCTTTGAACAGGTCAATTCCTTCCTCTGCCTCTACCACTGCTGCTTAGACTGTGAAGTTACAGAAGAGCTGAGTGAATAAGGAGAGGATGAAAAACAAAAAAGGGAAGATTCGCATGGAAGCAGTTTCTTGAAAGTTGCCATTAGGACAAAACTCACTGCATTTTGCCCTAGGCAGAACATTTAACTTGTTTTCACGTTATTCAACTTTATTCTGGCATGTTAAAAGCTGGCAACTGTGACACGAGAAATGCCCTCGGGGAAAAAAGAAATCCTTGTCAGTGCAACAGCACTGCCTGCATCCTGACCCAGCTCTGGCCCCAGAAGTGCTGCTCCATGGAAAGGCGCTCTTTGCAGGACCTCTGGTGCAGCGCATCTCCCTGCGGCGAGGTCAGAGGCGGAGGTGAGGCAGCCGCAGCCTCTGCTCGGGAGACACGGACCTGGAGCGGGGCTCTCCGTGCTCTTTGGCTCTCTCTGCTGGCTGCAGAGCAGCCGGCCCTGGGCTTGTGCTCGGCGCTGTCCCCCGCCACGGCCCCGCCGGGGACCGCGCTGCTCCGGGGGCCGCGCCCGCGGGAAGGGGAATTTTGGGTGCGAGCCTCGAGGAAGAGTCACAAAGCCTGGCAGGAACAAGAAGTGAAGCAGGAGAAAAGAGCTGCCAGAAAAGATTTACAGAATAGCTTTGCAAATGTGACAGCCAATTTCCAGGGGGATCCTTTTTGTTCCTAAGCCTCAGTCATGAGCGAAAGGAGAGATTTTCCTTGAAGGCAGAGCACGGAGCTCTGTGTAAGGGAGCAAATGATCTACCTTGGGGCAGGGCAGCACCGGGCTTATTGCTGGGCTGGGAGGGAATCTCTGACTTTGGCTCTGTGCCTGGGACATCTCCTAACAAGGGTTGTGGGATGAGCGTGGAGGGCCCCGAGCATCTCTCAGCTCATCTCCTGGGAATGCTTTTCCAGGGCTGGAGGCCAACAGCACTTCATCCTTCTGCACCACAGAGCACAGCAGGCTGCTCTCTGCAACAGCCAGCTGCAAGGGAGGGGGAGGCAAGCAGTGGAGAGCACAGGAGGGATGCTCTGTTGGTGTATGTGGGACCAAGTCACTCTCTCTCTTGTCCAGCAGCCAGTCTAGGTGATAAACAAAGCCTGGGTTTGTAATACTTAATGTTTTCTCAGGGAATATCTTTGTAGGAAATACTAGGGACCTTTGTTAAATTAATTTTGTTAATTGAATGACCAGGTGTGCTTCTTTATCAGATGATGCTGGAAGTAATAGTTCATGGTGCAAACTGGCATTTGTGCTATACATATGAAGAAAACTGAACTTGTGGGTTTTTTTTTGGTGACTTTGTTAATTTTTGTCTTGTATTCTACAAGTTGTTTATGGGGTGAGTTTCCTAAGACTGGGATACAAAAAGTTTTCTGAGATACCCACAGTATCTGGCCAAACAGCTATTCTCAGAGGTGGAATTAGATGTTGGGAAAAAATAAAAAATAATTCCTTAATAAATAAAGACAAAGATGAAGAAAGAAGGAATAAAATTGTTTTTTACTGCATTATTCTGGTGATAAGCTGACAAAGAGTCAGAGGGTGTTCAGTGAGCAAAGAGTACAGTCTGTTCCTTTATCATAATAACTTTTATTGCCTAGGTATATCTTCTCTCACCCTGCTCAATAAACATCCTGCTGCTTTGCTTGCTGAGAATTAGGACAGTGAGTGCTTCTCTCCAGGTGCTCACCCACACAGGGGCTGGGGGCAGATCTGGTGCTCCCCAGAGGTGCTGGGAGTTGGATGGGATGGAAGGGAACTTTCCTGTGATGTGAGCAGAGCTCTGGGGATCAGAGATGCTCCTGGTGGGTGCAATCAGCTGGTGAAATGCTCGTGAGGAGCCCCAGAGGCAGAGTAAAGGCAAAGGCACCACAGAGCATCTTATGGGCTCTTCTGGGGAGAGCAAACTTGTGCCCATGGATCCACATTCTTGGTCTCTTCTGTAGAGCCAAAAGGAGTTGGATGGTGCCAGAGTGGACTCAGGGTATGAAATCTGGGTCCCACAGGTACTTCCCATGCAGCACAGCTAGGATCACTTCAAGATATTGGTCCCCAACAAGCCTTCTGGACCAAGGTAGGATTCCCTTTTTTACCAGTTAGAACTGCTCATAAAAAATAACCTTGTCCTGCCTTGTGAGATCAAGAGATACCCCCGGCATCACTGGAGACTTTGCCTTTGGGGGGGCTGAAAAGCTCCTCACTGACTTCCCATAGGGGATGTGTGTTTCCAGGCCTTATACAAGTTTTTCTGCTTTTCACTAAGGGCAGCCCTTCAGGCAGCAGTTCCAAGCCCTTTTATGTGGTTCCTCGTGGACACTTCCCTGCCTTGCCTCAGATGAATCACCAGGTTGAAGGTACCTGCTGGAGGGGGATTACTGGGGTCTGCCCATGGCACCAAGTGCAAGAGAGGAGCTGAATCATTGGAGTGTGGATCATCACAGTCCCTAACCTCCCCCAGACCCACGCTGAGGCTGTCCCTCCATGGAGCCTCCTCTCTGACCTGCAGAGAATGCTGCTTGAAAACCTCCCCAGAGCGTGCTCTGCCCTTCGGCAGCTCTGGCCTGTGGGAGCTGCCCCTACCCATGTGCTCATCCAGACTCAGCCCAGCCCAGCAGGAGTGTTCCCAGCCTGGAACACTGTTCCATGGCTCCGTGTCTAGGGAGTGAATATAGTTATTTAATCTCTTTAGCCCTTAACTCCCACATATCAAAGGGAAAAGAGAAATCTTCCTTTTTCTTTCTGGTCTTTTTAGCTCAGTGTGGCACGATCGTCTCCTGCATCGTGTTTGTATAGCTCCCAGCACCTGGGATTGCTGGCACTGCCACAGTGCAATTACATGTGGTGATACTGCATTTAATGCCTTGGAAGCCAGCTCCCCAGACTCCAGGAGCTCCTGAGCTGACAGAAGGAGCAGTTTGTCTTTCTGTCTCTGAACTGAGGACTTGCCTTCACCAGTACATCTTCATTAAGCTTCCCAGAAGCTGCCATGATGTGCCATCAGCTGTATTGAAATGGGCTGGTGCAGCTTGTGAATCACTGTCTTTAATTCCTGCTTGTGACTGAAGATCATCCTCATCCCTGTTTGGGGTGAGTTTCTCTCCAGCAATTGGCAGGATTAAAGTCCCTTCAGAAGCACGGGTTGGGCAGTATGAACAAGGGGAAAAGCCTCAGGCGAGTAGTGGTCTATTTATATCCCATGAAAGATGGACTCTGTGTATAAGAATATTCAAGCCCCTGGCACCTCCACCCCCCTCCTGTTCCTGTAGCTGCTCTCTTGAGGCTGTCTGAGCATTGAAAAATTAGCTGCTTTTTGAAAGCTAAGAGGAACCTCAGTCAACACAAGACTGAGCAGGCAGGGATGGGGAGGTCTCTGCTTTACCGAATCCCCTAAAATCTGCTCTGTTGGTGCTACACATCAGTGAAGGAATCAGATGTGAGCTGGGACAATTGCTCTCTCCTCACAGAGTCTGTCTCCACATTTTCAAACAGGGTCCTATTTCTACCCTGCCTGCTTTTAAAGGCTGATTATTGATCTACATTATCTGCACTTTTCAAATATCTTTTTGGAGGCCTTTCCCTGCACTGCAGCCCTGTCCATCCCCCAAAGGTGAGTTAATCCTGCACCCTCCACAGCTGCACCAGCCACAGAAATCCAGGGCTCAAAGAGGGTCCCCACAAAGTGCTGTGAGGATCACTGTGCCCTGCCCAGTCTGCACTGCACCCAGCTGTGGTAAAGAGGGCAGAGCCCCTAACCCAAAGGCACTACACAAGCATTTCCCCAGGTCACACTGCAAAACTTATCCCACTTCCAAGGGAGGAGGGGAGGAAGCTCCCAGGAGCTGGGGAGATGTGGGGTCATGCCACAGCAAGGCTTCTCCAGCAGGTGCAGGATCCAGCTGGCCCAGCAGCAGTCCTTAGCCCTGCCTGCAGCACAGGCTAAGCCATGACTGTCCCACTTCAGGGAGGGAGGGCAGTGTCCAGCCCTGCCTCTGGCCCCCTCAGAGGGGCTGAGAGCAGCAGCTCCCCTCCCTGGGCACGTGCCTGCTGCCTTTGCCTGGTGCCAGCTGTCTGTGGAACAGCCCAGCGAGCTCTGCAGCAGGGCTGGGATTTCACACTGGCACTGTGTTGGGAGCTCCCAACAAGGGATTCACCTTCCCCCAGCTCCCATCTGACAACCCCCTGCCCACAGGGAGAGGAGACACAGACCAAGAATGAGAGCAATGGTCCATGAGCCATTAAGAATGATGCCCCACAGAGAGCTACGTTCAGCACAGACCAGAGGCAACTTAACAAGCCTTCAGCTGGGGAATCCACCTCCACTGGAGTCATGCTGAGCCCTCCGCCCATGAGCATCTCTAAAATCCCCCGTTTCCCAGCCTTCTTTCACATAGGATGGCTACAAAATATTTGTTGTTTTTAATCCTGAATGATGAATTTCTCCTCAAAGTGGCACCTGTCCCCTGTGCAGGATCTACAGCTCCAATTCACCAGTGAGTGCGCGGCACAAACCAGCACGGCCAGAAAGCCGAGACTCTGCAAAAGCATGAAACATTTGTCTTGCATTGAGAGAAGAATGTTTTTATCACAGTGCTATCTCCTACCCTGCTGAACGTTTCAATATTGCTTTTCAAGATGATGAGGTGGGTAGAAAAACTGCTGTGAGCAGTTCATTAGATGGAGAGGGGCTGGTGTCATGGGGTTAACATCTCAGCTTTGCAGGGATGCGAAACCTCCCCCTGCACAGCAGAACAAAGGAAAACTTTCTGAAGGAATCCCAAAAGCAGTGTTTGTCAGGAATGCTGCAAGGGGTAAAATATGCCAGGTAAGAAAACCTTTTAGTGTCTGTGGATGAGGAGGGAATGAGATGTGTGGTGTAAATTTGTACCACGAGCTACTTTTATCATCATTAATATACAGCTGAGATTTTTACTGATGCCTCTGCTGATGGGTGTAAATCCTCTAGACTGACTTGAAGTGCCAAGCACTGTGGGTTTGATTCAGCCACAACTGCAAGGGTTTGATACCTAAAATATCACTGTGGCTCTAGTTCTTTAGTTATACCACAGAAAAAATATCACATTATGATACATTCTGTGTGTGTGGATGTGGATGGTGTTTGCTGCCCTGAGACAGGCAGCGTTCCGACAAGAAGCCTGAGAGGTAACTTCAGTTTTCTCATTGACCACTGAGCCTCAGCATCACCGTTTGAAACATAAATTTTATTGCAACAGAGAATTAAAAATAGTACATTTGAAAGAGTTGCAGAGTGCATGTCATCAAAGAACTAGTCAGAAATCACAACTCAAGCAAATCATGTACAATTGGAACAGAAAGTTTTATTAAAACAAGTGGAAATCAAACTCAAATTTTCCTTGTTTGTTTAATTTCACCATAACTGTGGATTGTGTATTTACAGTCTTCGCCGTTTGTGGTGAAGGTTCTGCTCAGGGCAGGGCAGGGATGGATGGGGAGGAGAGGTGGGTTTCAAAAGCTAACAGGATGTGAAAGTTTTCCAGAAGAAGTTCTTGCAGCCTGCTTTGCGTTCCCGGGGTGCCAGAGCGGGGTTTGAGTTAGCCGAGCGCTCCAGCTCCAGTCTCACTTCATCCTGCTCAGCCCCTCGGGACAAGTCCTCAGACTCCAGGGCTTCATTTTCTGTCTGACTTGGCTCTGAAAGCAGTTCTGCCAAAAAGTACTTGGCCAGTTCCTTGGGGACAAGAGACAGAAAGGGAGAAAGAGATAGAGAGACCACAATTACTCCTTGATCTTTGGGGGCTCACCACTGGGTTCCTCTAAGACTCCTCTGTGGCCAGATTAGAGACATTCAGGATGCAGGAGGAGAAGAGGAGAAGCCCTGGCTTTCCAAAGAGCCCATCCTGACAGCTGCTATGCAGCAGTTGTGTCTGGCAGCTGCCTGGTGTGGGGAACAGACCGCTGTCCTGGCTGTGACAGGGAAGGAACTCGCCTTTACCTGCTCTTCCCACTGCTCCAGCACTCAGCGAGGATGCCACGAGCCTGCTGCTAAAGTAACACGGGAAAGGTCTTTGGGGGAGCTGGCAGGGGAGGTTGAATTGGTCACCATCCCACTGGGACTTATTTTTCTCCTAGACCCTCCAAGCCTCGGCTGTCACCCAGCGCGGGTAAGGACATTGCTCTGTGCTCTGGGGAAGCTGCCTTCATTCTGTGACCTGGAGAAACCCCTGGGAGCTTCGCCGGGGGCTCTGCCCTGTGCCCCAGCAGTGCCTGCTGCTCACTGACCCCCAGCACCCCGCCGGACTGCTTCACCTCCCAGCCCCACCTGCCCAACCTGTCGCTGGCTCAGCCCCGGCGGGGACCCGGGCGATCTGTCGGGGAAGGGGGTCTGCAGCAAGGAACCGGGCGTCTGAAACAGGGACACGGGGGAAGCCTGGCGAGGAGCTGGAGGGGTCTGCAGCAGGGGTGCCGGGGGCTCTGACAGGGAACGGAGGTTCTGCAGCGGGGAATCGGGGTCTCTGTAGAAGGGGAGCCTGCAGCGCGGCCCCGGGGCTCTCACCTGCTTCCCGGCGGCGGCGGCCAGGGACTTCTGCAGGAACTGCCGGAGCCGCGGGTCCGAGGGGGCGGCCGAGACGGTGCCGAGGGCCAGGGCGATGGAGAGCAGGGCCAGGGCGCACTGGAGGCGGCACGACAGCATCTCGCCGGCGGGTCGGGCGCGGGAGGCGGCGGCGGGAGGCGCTGGCGGCTCCGCTGCGGCTCGGCTCCGGCGTTGGGGATCTCCTCGCCTCCCGCCGCCTTTATAAACCCTTCTCCTGACGTCAAGGCGGGGGCGCCCCCCTCGCCCCACGCCGCCGGGGGTGGGTCTCTGGGACGGGGAGGGGGGGCAACGGGACCGGGGATGCTCCGCTCTGCCCGGCGCCGGCCAAGCCTCCACGGTTCCCCCTGTGCTCCCCTCCCCTTCTCTCCGGCCGCCCCCCCCCGGCCGCCCCCAGCTCCCGGCGCGTTTTGTCCCCAAATCACCGCCCTTCCCGAGCTCCCGACCCTGCCCGTCCGCTCCCCCCCCCCGGCCACAAGCCCACCGGAGCGGCGGTCGGGGGTCCCGCCTGTCACCGCCCACCCACGGCTCTGACCCAGGGCCGGAGGGTGAAGCCCCCCCAGCAGTCGCCCCGCCAAAGCCCCTCGTCCTGGAGCCGGGTCCCGCCCCGTCGGGTAAGAAATAGCTCCAGAACTCGGGGAGCGGCAAAGGGTCCCCTTAGGGGCGATTGCCTCCAGCTCCTGCAGGGGGTGTGGGGTGTGAGGTGCCCCTGGGGGTCCTTTTTGCCTCCCCCGCCCCTGTGGGTCTCTCCGGCACCGGTCCGTCCCCAGACTCGCTCCCGCGGGCGGCTCCGGGCGCAGGGCGAGGCTCCCGGGAGAGGAGCCCGGCTCCGGCCATGGCTCTGCAGCTCCGGGAAACGGTGACAAATCGGTGCCCGGATCGGGGCGTGCTGGTCCCCGGCTGAGCCTGCGGGGCCCCTTGTCTCCATCTCAGGGTCGGTGGACGTGCTGGTCCCGTGGGGTGCACCTGTCCCGCTGGAATGGCCAGTTCCCCCGCTCCTCCAGCCTCTCCCTGGGACCTGGCTGGTGCCCGCAGTGGGAAGGGCTGCTTGAAACCCCCGAAGGACCAGCTTCCTCAGCTGTCTCCCAGCTGGCAGGAGCAGAGCAGGATGTGCTGGAAAGGGCCTCTGCTGTCAAAAAAGGGGTATCAGAATCTCTCTGTCTCAATTTCCAGCTGAGGAAAGCCAAAGACTTGGGGAGACAAGAATTCAAGTACCACGAAAAGGTCTCTAGAAACCTTCAAAATGACATTTTGTTTCATGATGGATTAATGTGCATCCCCTGCCCCACCACTTTCAACCCTGGTGCTGCTGGCTAGGTTTGCTGTGGCTGACCTGGGAGTATGAAGCATGAAACAAAATGTTCCTGCCCTGTTTCACAGTCAGACAAGATGAATTGGTGCTGGGTGCTGGTTCCAGACCAGGCAGAACTTTGGGCTGAACTGCCACTGCCCTCCCTGGATGGTGCCTCCCTTCCTTTGTGCAGCTCTGCAGCCTCACACAGCTTTCATCCTCTTCATCCTTCCCAAATTGTGGAGCAAAATTAACGAATATCATGAGAGAATAAGCCTTCATTTGTAGCCCATGAGACACTGAGGGTTGGATTTACCTGTGCTGCTTTTACAGCCAGTTTTCCCCCGTCTGCCTGATGTGAACAAGGCCAAGAGCTCTGTGCTCCTGGGACCATCTGTCTTCTAGAACTGATTTTGCTCTGGGGAAACCAGTGAGGAGGAATCAGCTCCTGCTCTGATTTAGACAAATTCCCTTGCTTTGGGCACAGGACACAGACTCCTACATGGCCAAGGGAAATGATTTGGCCCAAAAGAGCAGATTGTCCCTGAGGGCCATGACTGTCAGAGCTTTTCTCTCCACCAAGACCCTGTGTTAGCAGCTGCACCAGCGTCTCTGTCCTCCTGTGGGCAAAGAAGCAGAGCCAGTCCTGGGCATGGCAAATGGCCAAGGCAGCAGAGGCCAGGGCATCAGACCTATCTCAGCCCTCCTGCCTGCCTTCAAGAGAGGTTTCCTAGGAAAGGATTCTCTCAGCAACAGTAATTTTGCCACTTTTCTCGATGTGCCAGTAGCAGCAAGCTGGGTTCTCCCATTCTACTTGCACTGGGAACAGACCTGTTTTGTAGCCCCCAGGCTCTCCTGCTTGGCACAGCACAGCCCAGCTGTGCCACACTGCAGTGCAAGCCTGGGCCAGCTTTGCAGGAGATTCCAACTGCCCACCAGCTCATCCCAGCTCCCACAGCCCAGGGCAGTGCAGCCTGCTCGGGTTCCACACTGGAGAGGGGAGAGATGGGAATGTGGGACAGCACTGGGTTATTTCAGACTCCCCTGGGTTATTTCAGCCTCCCCTGTGGCTTACTGGAAGCTGTTACCTAACGTCCCCTGCCACTGCACACAGCAGGCAGCTCTCCAGGCTGGCATCCTTCTGTCATTCAACGTGTCACCCCAAGGGGATGGGGACACTGGCAACCCCCATCACTCCAGAGCTGCCATCCTCCTTTGGCTTTGCTCTGAAGTGCCAGAGGGATCAGTTCAGCACCTGTATTTCTTAGAGCATGGCAATGCTGGAGTGCAGCCTTGGACTGTTGCAAAGGATGGAGAGCTGGGCTATGTTTTATCACCCTTTGGACCCACCTGTACAGCCAACAAGGAGATGAGAGCTCTAGGAGCTGGCACAGTACAGGAACAACCTCCTTGATGAGTCCCCCTCTTCCTCATTTCCTGACAGCTTCCTTTGGGGCCAGCAGGACTTAGACACACCTAATGGGATTTTGCAGGATTGCATAGATCAGCTGGGGACGGATGGATTGCAGGTGGGCTGGCAGGGATGGTTTTAGGAAGTTGGTAAGGTCATGTTGTCTTCCCCCAGAATGGGAGATGATACCAGACTTGATTCCTTAAGTGGTTTTGAGAGGCCATTCTTGATGTCCTGCCCACCCCAGGCTGCTCAGCACCTCGTTCTTCCCCAGCACTTCTGTGTGCATGAGCCCAGCTCTACTAAAGGTGTTCAGACCAGATCTGTTCCTTCTTAGCCCCTGTCTTCACCCACACTCTGTTTTAAATTTTTGCATCTACCCAGCCCAACCCTCCCTGCCAACCCTCCCTGGCTGCCTGGCAGTGCAGGGCATCCTGCTGCAGAGCAATAATGCCCTGTGGGACTGTGGGCTAGGAGCAGTGTTGTTGGAGTTGTCTCAGGCACGTTGGGGATTCCTGGCTATGATGTTCACTGCCTGCTATGGCTTTTCCAGACACATGGGGACAGGGCTTGGAGGAGCAGGTTGGCTCTGACTCCATCTCTCTGTGCAGCACTGGAGCTGGGTGGCTGCCCCTCTGTTCCCCCTCTGCCTGAGGGAGGCTGGAGGAACTACATCACTGTCCCCAGCAACAGGGGAACTGTGACCACATGGAAATGTCTTGGATTTGTCCCACTGAATTTCAGAAGCTCACCTGAGGAAAGCAAAAGTGCGATTGGTTCCTTCTTTCTGATCACCTGCCCCATCAGGACATGACTTGGCTCCTGAGCTAGAGCAGCCTCAGAAAGGCTCTGACATCCACCTTGGCCATTTATTCCTTCTTGGGATTCAGCTGAGGCTGTGAGGCTGGTGAGGCAGGACCAGGGAGAAAGCTTTGATGGGAATGTTCTCCTAGAAATATCCCAGCCTGTTTAAAGGAGAGAAACTGAACTCCCATTGGGTCTGAGCCTTGTTGACAGGTACAATGTTGAATGGACTGAAGTTCTCGGGTAATGTTTGGGAGAATCCCTCTGACCCTTTCTGAAAAAAATTTATGTTTCCTTTCAATGAAACTCTAAAGGAAAAATACCACGTGCTTTGCTTCAGAAAACCACCTTGTGCTGACCTGAAGGGAACAGCAATGAGGGAGTGGAGAAAGGGAGTCCATCTGCCCCATACAAGCCTGGACTGTCTCCTGCAGAGGACTCCAAGGGGTAAGGACAGACCTCCAGATGTCCTCACGGAGCAGCGAGGGAGCTGCAGATTGATTTACCACTTCCCCTTCCCCCAGCTCCTCTATGGGGTCAGTGTGCTCTGAATTTCTTTGCACTCACTCTCCAGCCAGATAAATCCATCATGCGCTGGGCTGTGGCAAAGGCAATTCTGTTCCCTTCTTTCTGCCGCAGCGCTGCAGGGCATGTGGCTTCGCAGGCATTGAATTGCATTGAATTCCTGTGGCTGCTTCCTTACCCCCGCACTTCCAGCTCGCTCCACAGACCCAGAGCAGCCCAGCAATGTGTGCTCAGGCTGTGCGAAGCGTGCCCTCTGCTGTCCCCGCAGCCGCCAGCCCGGCTCCCATCGCACCGTGTCCCCCTCGCTATCACCTACAGAGCTCTCCACACTCTCTCTCGCTCTGATTTCACGAGCAGGTTTTGCCCTGGATCACTGCCTCGCCAGCAGGGAATACTGATTTTTTTCATTTTCTAGCACTCAAGCTGGTAGGGCTGAGCGTTGATCTGGGAGCCAGGGCAGTGACATTCCCCGCTCTGCCTCTGGACGTGCTGCTGGTGCTGCGGGACAGCGAGGAAGCTGCTACAGCCCCACAGCTCTGGCAGCTCGCTGAAAGCCTAAGAGAGCAGATTCCAGATGAGTGGAGAAAGAGTAGCCAGTCATGCCTGAGTGATAACAAAAAAACAAGAGCTCAATAAGGAAGTTGGCTGAATGGTACCACGGAATGGGCCATACAGACAGCAGTGATGCTGGGGTTGTACATGGACTAACAACAGCCCCAAGAGGTTTCTGATTTTATAGTAAAACTTGGGCACAGATCCAAAAGAATTTGCCTCTCCATTAATTACAAGCCTCTGGGATTTCTGCTCCAGGAGCAAAGAGGGAAGGCAGTCAGGCTGTGGAGGTTCACAGAAGTGGAATTCTAGTTCCTAATTTTTGAAATGTCTTTGTCTAAGGCCCGAGCTGTGTTTAGGATTTCTGTTGCTGCTACCTGAGATTTATTCCCAGTCTCAGCCACCTCGGATACTGCCATGGCATCCTTAGGGCTGATAGCAGCTGCCTTGAGGGGAAAAGGGAAAGGCAAAGGGGAGAGAGAGGAGAAGGAAGAGGGAAAGACGTGGGAAAGACAAGGGAAAGAACAGCACAAGCAGTGCAGAAATAAAGTTTAACAGGCTGAGCTAAGAGTTAAATACTAGGTATAATATGAGAGTTAAATACCAGGGTATTTCCCTGTACTCCTGCAGTGGCTGCCAGGAGTCAGGAATGGTGTTCAGGACCATACAGAGAGATGCTGGCCCGACCTGTGAGGAGTTACTAGCACAAGGAAAGAGATGATGGGTACAGAGAGATGAGCACACAAAATCAGGAGATAATACAGGACCCTGCTTTCTCTCTGTATATAACTCTCCTCTATTAACACCATCTCTGTTACACCATCTCTGTTCAGCCTGGAAAAGGCTCTGGGGAGACCTTATAGCACCTTCCAGTACCTAAATGGGATTATAGAAAATTGGAGATGGACTTTTTTACACGGATGTGCAGGGACAGAACAAAGGGGAACGGCTTTAAACTGAAATAGAGCCAATTTAGTTTAGCTATAAGGAAGTAATTCTTTACTGTGAGGGTGGTGAGGAACAGGTAACCTGGAGAAGCCGCGGATGCTCCATCCCTGGAAGACCAGGCTGGAGGAGGCTTTGAGCAACCCGATCTTGCGGAAAGTGTCCCTGCCCGCGACTGGAATTGGATGATCTTTAAGTCCCTTCCGACCCCAAACATTCCCCAGTTCCCGGAGCGCGAGCTCAAACTCCGTCTTCCACTGCCCTCTTGTGGACACTCTGCAGAATGCAGCGGGGCGCCCCGGCCCGGCCCCGGGGGCCGCCCACCAGCGCTGCCAAAAGAAGTAAAGCGACCCCTCCCCGAGCCCTGCTCACTCCCCTGCAGTTTGAATCCCCATTTCCACGCCGGACCTTCCTGGCAAACAGCTGTCTCATGGGTTTGCTGGCGACCTTCCGTCTGAATGCCAGCCTGTCTCTGAAGCTGGGTTTTCCAAGGGCAAAGAGCCCAGCAGCCCCGACACGGGCAGGGCTGAGCAGCTGAGTGTTTGTGGCATAAAGCAGGCACAAAACAGGTGTAGGGCAGCTCTGTGCCATGGCTCCCTCGCCTCTCCAAACACCATCCGTGCCAGATGCCTGCAGGCCTTTGACCGCGGATTGCTATCGCTTCAGCTGCGCTGCCTGGAAAGGCCATGACATCACTGTTTAAAAAAAAACCAAAATCCGTCGGGAGGAGGAAACCGTGCTCCGGGAAAATACAGTATTTATTTTGCAAGTGCAGCTGAGCAAGTCAATGGGAAATAGAGGTCGTGGCTACGCAGCTGCTTGTCTGGGGCAAGTGGAGCTGTCAGCCCAGCCCAGCCGCTTCCAAAAGTGACAACTGCAGTAACCAGAGAGGCGGCGAGCTCAAAGGCAAGCAGGTCCTGACAGGGAAGGGAGAAACCTAAATATGTGTGTCAAACGAGAGCAGTATGTGTGTCAAAATCCTGTTGTGAGGACAGCCAGCTTTACTAAGCATTAAAAACCCACCAGGGAAAGGTAGAAAGGGCAAGCAAGTAAGGCAGCAAGGTGGGAAAGAAAGATTTTGCTCTTGTCAACACTCAGGCAGTGTTTGTGGTCATTTTCCCACCACCCTGTGTTTAACAGAAGAAAGCTGGTGAGGGCTCATGCTGGCCTCAGCCTGCAGGGTGAAAAATAAGCCCAGAATGATGCTTGGGAAGCCCTCACTTCATGAAATGCCTGCCCCAGAGCAGGCAGGCACTTGCTGCAGGCTGCCAGGCAGCCACCCTGCTCGGCCAAATCAAACAGGAGAGAGAGGCTGGCTCCACTTTGTTGTTCAGCCCTTGCCTTTTTGTGAAGTTTCTTCACAAGAAGACCACACAGATCTGGTCTGCTGGGAGACAAGCCAGAGGAGCTGGGGGTCAGAGAATCATAGAATGGCTTGTGTTGGGTGGGATGTTAAAGATCATCTTGTTACAACCCCCTGCCATGGGCAGAGACACCTTCCACTAATTACAGTTACTCAAGGCCTCATCCAGCCTGGCTTTGACAGGATTTGACATGGATTTGATATCCACAGCTTCCCTGGGCAAGCTGTTCCAGTGTCTCACCACCATTATGGGTAAGAATTTCTTCCTAGCAGCTAATCCTGGTGGGGTCTTGCGAGACCAGAGAAGGAGTTAAAAAGTTTAACCTTCAGCCTGAAACAATGTGTTTATTCAGAGGCAAACAGGAGAAGGCTACTGCGTTGCCATTAGATGAGCACATGAAGCACCAGCTCAGAGATGTCAGAGGGAAGAACAGGAGACCTAAAAGCTGCAAGCTCACAAAGATGAGGACCAGCCACTCTCTGCAGCTTGTCCAGATGCAGAGGCTCTGCTAAGCAAGACACTTCCTCAGGAGAAACATCTCTAAGAATAGCATTGCTGTTATTGGTCATCGTGATCTCACTTATGGGGCCCCAAAGCATCTTCATAGCTCCTAAAAGTGTTCAGATAATGTCAGCAATAGTTGCCTCAGCCTGCTGTGGCCATCAGAAGGCCAAGTCAGAGCAGTGAGGATCTTGCAAAGCAGCAAATTGGCTCCTCCTCTTCTTGATATTTTCCTCCCAAGCAAGGCTGCTGTGGCTGTCTCACATCCACCTCTGTCCCATCCTTCTCTCCATCTCCAGCTCCTCCTTAGTGCAGCCCCTCCTGACCCTGCAAACAGCCAGGCCCTCCCCTTCCTGCTGGTGCTGCCAAGTCCCCCCACTGTGCTTCATCTGGCAAGCCCCGAACCAAAATTATCCATGAATCAATGAAACTCAAAACGAAGCTCAGACACCACCCCGGGCCGTGCTGAGCTGGGGCTGGGCTCCACACCAGTGCTGGTTCCAGCCAGTCCTGCCCGTGTAACTCAGAGAAACGTCTCCTGTCAGGCTCTTTGGGTTCTGAAAGCAGTGGAGCAGCAGAGCTGCCTGCACAGAGCTCAGGGTCTGGGCACTGGGGATTTCCCCCAGCAAACCCAGCCACCCAAAGGGAGCAGAGCAGCTCCTCTCCCCCAGGGACCCCCCAGGCTGGGCTGTCCCAGCTCTGGCCCAAAGCCAGCAGGCAAGGGCTGGAAGCAGGGATGCTCTCAGCCAGCAAGGTTCTCTGGAGGGGGTTCCAGACCCTGCTCCACGGGACCACCCCACGAGGCAGGCAGAACAGCAGGGCCCCCATCCCAGGGTCTGAAAGAAGAGGAGCAGCAGGCAGCCATCTTCCCTCAGCAATGCTGGCAAGGGCTCTGGATTCCAGGAAATATAAATAACTACTCAGCCATCTGGAACTGCCCCTGGGCTGGTCAGCAAAGGTCTCTCCCAGGCTCTGCCCTGCTCCCGCTGGCTCCTGGCAGAAAGAACCAAGGGGGTGGCACGGTCCCCACCAGGATCCAGAGCAGCAGACTGGAGCCTTGCTCACACCTCTGCCAGGGACCACTCGAGGCTGGAAGAGGCCCCTGCCTTCAACACAGGGCCAGAGCCACACCAAGCCAAAAGCTCACACCAGGGCTGGGGATGCTCAGCCCCTTCCCCAGGCACCAGCCAGGCCTCAGGGTGCTTAAGGAGAAGGACAGGCAAGAACAGACCTCTCACTCCAGCATACGTCACTTTTCTTCATTTTATTCTTTTATTTGTACAGCTATATTTTACAGAACGCATTAATGCAGTTTAGACACAGCCCAAACCCTGTCTCCCGAGATTGTTTATAACACAAGCATGTAAAATAAGACCAAAAAAAAAAAAAAATCAAAAACAAAAAAAAATAAAAAAA